>OU824210.1:0-43359 GCA_917499995.1 Ichneumon xanthorius
TTTTAAGGCGTTTTAAGGCGTTTTAAGGCGTTTTAAGGCGTTTTAAGGCGTTTTAAGGCGTTTTAAGGCGTTTTAAGGCGTTTTAAGGCGTTTTAAGGCGTTTTAAGGCGTTTTAAGGCGGTTTTAAGGCGTTTTAAGGCGTTTTAAGGCGTTTTAAGGCGTTTAGGCGTTTTAAAGGCGGTTTTAAGGCGTTTTAAGGCGTTTTAAGGCGTTTTTTAAGGCGTTTTAAAGGCGTTTTAAGGCGTTTTAAGGCGTTTTAAGGCGTTTTAAGGCGTTTTAAGGCGTTTTTAAGGCGTTTTAAGGCTTTAAGGCGTTTTAAGGCGTTTTTAAGGCGTTTTAAGGCGTTTTAAGGCGTTTTAAGGCGTTTTAAGGCGTTTTAAGGGGATTTAAGGCGTTTTAAGGCGTTTTAAGGCGTTTTAAGGCGTTTTAAGGAGTTTTAACGAGTTTTAACGAGTTTTAACGAGTTTTAAGGCGTTTTAAGGCGATTTAAGGCGATTTAAGGCGATTTAAGGCGATTTAAGGCGATTTAAGGCGATTTAAGGCGATTTAAGGCGATTTAAGGCGATTTAAGGCGATTTAAGGCGATTTAAGGCGATTTAAGGCGATTTAAGGCGTTTTAAGGCGTTTTAAGGGGTTTTAAGGCGTTTTAAGGCGTTTTAAGGGGTTTTAAGGAGTTTTAAGGAGTTTTAAGGAGTTTTAAGGAGTTTTAAGGAGTTTTAAGGAGTTTTAAGGCGTTTCAAGGGGTTTTAAGGAGTTTTAAGGAGTTTTAAGGAGTTTTAAGGAGTTTTAAGGAGTTTTAAGGCGTTTTAAGGCGTTTTAGGGCGTTTAAGGCGTTTTAAGGCGTTTTAAGGCGTTTTAAGGCGTTTTAAGGCGTTTTAAGGCGTTTTAAGGCGTTTTAAGGCGTTTTAAGGATCACTCGACCGGAATCATTTGGATTTCACTAAGGAAAAAATTGAATCATAACGTTTTTCAACCTTTGAAAGCCGAAAACTAACATCGGCTCACGTAGCGCGATAATGGCTAAAAAAAACACCTTGCACTAGCCGAAAAATTCTGAAATAATTCAGACGTACTCCAGAGAGTGTATAACATTCCCGAAGAATTATCCTTGGAATCGAAACGTTCTCCAGCCTATTAATGCCGAAAATTAACAACTAAGATAAATGAATGCATGAATGAATGAATGAATGATTGAATGAAGGAATGAATGAATGAATGAATGAATGAATGAATGAATGAATGAATGAATGATTGAATGAATGAATGAATGAATGAATGAATGAATGAATGAATGAATAGATAAATGAATTCAATAAACACGTACATCAGAGTGTGTTTATGACATTCACGAAAAGTTATCCTTGGAATAATAACGTTTTGCTTCCCAGTAAGAGAAGCTTTGTTTTCGTGAAAAACTAATATTTGGAGATTTTTGACTCAGGATGCTCAGAATGGTCTAAAACGTCGAGAAAAATGATTTTTACAAAATGTCTGTATGTAGGGGATTGTGGGGCAAAGTGGCCCCCCTAAGCATTTAAGGGGATTTCATCGATATACAGATGGTTTTTTGTCTATTCGAAAGTTACAAAATAAATACGTCCCACTCATTTGCCGATTCCAGTGAAAAAAAAATATGGGGCAAAGTGGCCCTCCTTCAAATTTGATAGGTGAAAAAAAATCTCTTCGTGGATCACCAGTTTAATTGATCGTTGTGAAAAGATGTTTAGACGTACGGACAGAAGAGGATAAGAGAACAAGAGGACTAGAGGACAAGAGGATAGGTGCATAGGAGCACAGGAGGATAAGAGGATAGGAGGATAGAAGGATTCCTATCTTTCTTTTTCCTGTCCCCCGGTCTCCCTGTGCTCTTGTCAGGAGGATAGGAGGATAGGAGGATAGGAGGATAGTAGTAGTAGTGATTTATTGGTACGCTAGGACCATGGGTCCTCTAGGCACATACACTGAGAAATTAAGCCAAAGCAAAAACAGTCGTAGCATGAATACGAAAGGAACATACATACATAGAATAAGAAAATACATAGAAAATAACTAGAAAATACATAGTATATGAAGCATATAAAATATATAAAGTAATAATAAACAACGTAAAATATGCAAAGAAACCAACAAACTAACTAACAAACGCCGCACCTAGAATTCACCATTAAACAACAAGCTCATGACTTGGCACCGGAACACTTCCTTACTACGGCCTCGGACGTCGGGCGACAACCGATTCCATAGTTCCGCCCCCACGTTCCCGAAGGCATGCCTTTTGGCCTCCGTTCGAAAGGCATGTAGCTGCAGAACGCGATGCCTATCCCTTAACACGGGTCCGGCTCTGGGTGCCTCGAAACTGAACATCACCCGTAAGAATGCAGGCAGGCCAGTGCTAAGTACATCAAAAACCGCATTCAGAATAAAGTACGTCCTCCTCTCCCTAACCTTCAGCCAATGAAGCCTCTCATACAGCGGCGTAACGTGGTCATACCGACCCGCCCCAAAAATGAAACGCACGCAAGAGTTCAACGCGACCTGAATCACACGCTCATGCTCAGCCGAGATACCGCTAAGAACCGCACAGCAGTAGTCAATGACCGGAAAAATGATAACAGAAACGAGCTTAACTCTCAAAGAAAAAGGAAGGACATTCCGACACACCTTCAGCTGATAAAGACGCGAGTTAACCGCCCTGGCCGTACTCCGCGCCTGCGAACCGGAGCAAAGGTCCTCCGCAATAATAACGCCTAATAGCTTAATCTCACCCACATATCGAACAACCGCCTGTCCATTGTAGATCGGAGGCAACGCACGTAAGCCCCGAACGTACACCGCGCTTCCAAGAAAAATTGCACTCATCTTCTCAGCATTGAGAAGAAGGCCATTAAGCGAGGCCCAGATGCGAATCAAAATGATTTCCTTATTGAGAACGGATACCGCCCGATCGACACTACTAACAGGACAGCGCATAAAAATTTGCAAATCGTCAGCATAATAATTGTACTCGCAGCCACTAAGCGCGTACCGAAAGTCCGTAAGGTAGAGAACAAAAAGCAGTGGACCAAGCACCGACCCTTGCGGGACTCCAGACGACATGGAGACCCAGCCCGAAAGCTCACCGCGCCGCGAACCCAACACTGCCTGCGACCGCTCGCCCAAATAGGACCGAAACCACTCGACCACCGAGTCCGAGAGGTGTAAGTCCCGCAACTTTCGCAACAGAATGTCATGCCGTACGCGATCAAAGGCCTTCGAAAAATCGAACGACACCATTGCCGTTAACTCCTTCTTATCGATACCGTCGCGAACATAATCGACAATCCGGAGAAGCGCAGCCTGGGTATTATGTCCCTCCCGATACGCTGACTGGTACGGATCAAACCGACCCGTAGACTCAAGAAAATCCCTGACCTGATCCGCGACCAGACGCTCAACAACCTTGGACAACGCGCACAAAAGTGAAATCGGCCTGTAGTCTGAAGGACTCGCAGGAGACTTGACCTTCGGGATCGGACGTACCAAAGCCCGCTTCCACAGAGCCGGAAACGTCGCCGTAGTAAGGGAGAAATTGACTAAGTGCAACACCAAAGGGAAGATCGCGGGTAACGCGACCTTCAACATCGACATCGAGAGACCGTCCACCCCCACCGCACCCGACGATGACGCCCGCGAAAAAGCGCGCAGAAGCATCTCCTGAGAAATGTCCTTAAAAAAGAACCTAGTGTCATCAAACTCCCCTGCCTCAAGCTGACCACCGTAACCGACCCCCGCGACCCCCGAGGCACCGACCGAGGCGAAGTACGCATTCAACTCCTCGATCGGGACCGCGGTAGGCCTAGGCTCCCCACGCGGACGAAGAATGCCGAGATGCCGCAATCTGTTCCACGCCGATTGAGCATCGACCGTCTCTCGAAACGCTTGGCCGTAAAACCGTCGCTTCGCATCCCTAACCAACAAAGACACCTCATTCCGAAGGACTTTGTACCTATCCAATAACTCTGGGATTTTCCGCCGACGGAACGCTTTTTTAACACGATCCCGCTCCCGCATACGCGACTTAATCTCATGCGTTAGCCAAGGCGATGGCCGACGCCCGCTCGAAAACCGCCGCAACGGGGCATGCACATCCAAGCAACTAGTAAGCGCGAAATTAAAAAACTCAAGTTTATAGTCGATAGATGAGGACTCAAAGAAACTGGACCAGTCGACCGCTCGCAACTGGCCCAGGAACGCATCCCGATCGAGCCCGCATAAGTCGCGCCCGAAAACCTCACCCGGACGCACTCTAGCAACCGAGAAATTATACGTCACGCACAAACCGTCGTGCCAAGAAAATGGGACGGCAAACTGCGAAAACCGAACGACCTTCTCCTCCCGATCCACGATACAATGATCGATCCGCGAGCTAGAGTACGCCGTATGGTAAGTCGCTCCAAACGGCACCGAAAAGAACGCATTCGCTGAGACAAATCGCTGGAGAAATAAACTATCATAATTAACAGCTAAGGTATTCGCATTAAAATCGCCCATAATAATCAGATTTTGGTAACGAGGAAGAAGCGCCAGGCACTCAGTAACAAATTCCGATAGAAAGCCCACCCTGGGAGGCCTATACACTGCCGCGACAAGGATTTTGGAGCCGTTACTCGGTACAATCTCCACGAATAAGAACTCCGGCTTAGCCGCATACACACCACCGGAGGACCCAACAACTGTAGCCTTAAGCGAGTTTCGCACATACACGGCCACGCCCCCTCCCTCCTTACCCAATCTGTCGCATCGAAAAATCTCGAACCCTGATAAAGCTATCATCCCATCCGAAATCTGCGGCTTCAGCCAAGTCTCAGAGACGCAAATAACGTGACATATCTCGCGCGAAAAAAGATCTCTAAAATCGGATAGGTGCGTCGAAGCTAACAGCGACTGAACATTGACATGCGCCACACGTAGGTTACTATCAAGAGACAAGGCCGCTGCCATTACGCGTACGCAATAACACCGACCCTTTCGCCCATACGCCGTTTTAGAATCGCACACTTCTTAGAATCTAACGCAGAATGACCGTCCTCTAGTTTCGAGCCCTTACAATTAAAGCAGCACGGCGCCTCCCCGCGATTCGGGCACTCCCTCATCTCGTGAGGGCCCGCGCATTGGCCACAGACCGCTTCATGCTTACAGTTCCTAGCCGAATGTCCAAAGCCGACGCACTTGAAGCACTGAAGAACCCTCACATGATCCTCCACCGGAAACGAATGCCAGGGGAAGAAGACACGCCCCTGCGCCACCAGCAAAGACCGGACCTTAGGCGAGACCTGGATGACGATATTCCGTGTCTTCCATGCATCACGCGCCGGATACATATATACGACTTCCGCAGACTCCTTCGACTCGCCTGGAAGGTTCATGCCGAATAACTCCTTAAGGAACTGCTCCTTCGTGACTTCGACCGGCACAAATCGCACAAGGAGCCTGGGACGCAGCAGCATATCATCCTTCACCTCAAGACCAGCCTCCTTCAGAGACTGCAGCCCCTTTAGATCCACAGGATCCCCCGCAGGAACGTCCAGCCGCACGCCCTTGTCCCGAGCCCGCTTGACGCCGACGACCTTGAGATTGGCCTTAGATGGATCCACCGCCTTCTCCACGGCAGCCCTTGTAGCATCCGAATCCTTGAACTCCCCATCCCTTCCTCTAATCGGACCGATAAAGATACTCCTCGTGGCTGGAGCCGGAGCCGGTACAGGTCCCCGGCCAGGCGCAATAACGGGCGCCGGCCTCGCCGAGCCAGACGCCGTAACAGCCGAATAAGACTGCACAGGGGTCACCGCAGACATCCTCTCGAAGGCACACATCAACGGCTTAGTGCAGGCCCGCGGCTCCGCCCGCACCGACTTCCTGACAGACTCAGCCGTCCTCAGCACGGACAGCAGGGATAAATACCCCGAAGCCAAAGCGTTGACGACGTCCACATGCTCCTGAAGCACCTCCATGGCAACTTGCCGCCGTTCCATGCTGCTCTTTGCCGAGAAGAGATCCCCAGTGAGGGAGGCAGCACCCTTGGTAAGCCTTGACTTCATACCCCGAACATCTTCCTCTGAGCAAGGAACCACGTCCCCTGCCGCCAAAGACTCCTCGTACAGGGAGTCCCCATCCCCGTCGCTCTCGGTACCCACGAGCCGACGAGGAGACACCGCCAACCTGCGTGCATCCATCGGCGAAAAATCGCCGTCAGTTACATCGAAGTCCGACCTCGAAACGTCAGTATGCCGCGCAGCTGACATACCAACCGAGCCAAGGCTCAGCCGCAGTACACGCCCTGCCCAATGGATGTCGCCCGCCGCCAGAATCGATCAGAGATCCAGTCGTTCCTCCCGCCGCGCATGCGCACAGGCACCACGAAGCACGAAGACAGCCCGAATCCTCCCAAAATCCTCCGTCCAAGAAAGTGAGGTTAGGCCAAGACAGGAATGAAAAAGCCAATTTGCAGCCAAAAGCAGCAACGAAGCATCCAGAAAAGACGCTTCGAGTGAGCAGAAGCAAAACAGCCAAAGCCGTTCCCTGAAAGCAGGCCCCAGCGGGGCACACAGCGGCAGAAAAAAGCAAAGAAACAGAGAGCGAAGAACAGTGACATGTGTCAGTACTCACGTCGGGGGGGATAGGAGGATAGGAGGCTAGGAGGATAGGAGGGTTGGTGGATAGGAGGATTGGTGGAAACTGTGCGTGTTGCAGCTAGTGGTTCGTGTTCATGCAGACAAATTCCCAGTGCTGTGCAACCAGTGAAAGAAAAAAAATTGAAATACGTTCATAGTAGAATTTAATTTTTGAAAAAAAAAATTGAATTTTTGAAAAAAAAAATTGAATTTTTGAAAAAAAAATTGAATTTTTGAAAAAAAAATTGAATTTTTGAAAAAAAAATTGAATTTTTGAAAAAAAAATTGAATTGTGGAAAAAAAATTGAATTTAAAAAAAAAAAAATTGAATTTTTGAAAAAAAAAATTGAATTTTTGAAGAAAAAAATTGAATTTTTGAAAAAAAAAATTGAATTATTGAAAAAAAAATTGAATTATTGAAAAAAAAATTGAATTTTTGAAAAAAAAAATTGAATTTTTGAAAAAAAAAATTGAATTTTTGAAAAAAAAAATTGAATTTTTGAAAAAAAAAATTGAATTTTTGAAAAAAAAAATAAATTTTTGAAAAAAAAAATAAATTTTTGAAAAAAAATTGAATTTTTGAAAAAAAAATTGAATTTTGAAAAAAAAAAATTTTGTTTTTGGGATGAATCCACTTTGCCCCGCAAGCTGGCGAGCGAACGAGGGCCACTTTGCCCCAGGGGGCCACTTTGCCCCACTCTCCCCTATATCGAGTGCGGAATATATGTATGACGTGTGATCGACATACTCGATTTGGATATTGTACGATTGTTGTACACTACTATGTTAAACTGTATTATATCGTTGCATATTTAAACGTAATAAAATAAGCGTTTAAACATGATCGATTCGCTTTAATCTTTATTGATATTATTTATACCAACAATAATTCGTCGCAGCCCCCATGGAAATGAAGTATATGTCAGATATATAGAAAGATACATAATTTATATACGTCATATATAACGGCAAAAAGTTCTATATCCCGTATATATCTTTTATATATCCGCCAGATATATAACGGGATATATTACAATTTTATATTTTTAATATATACTGATTATATGTTAAATATCTTAACTAATATATGTTCACATATATTGTAACGGGACGTACAGAGAGGAGCGGGGCTGGGAGCGTACAGGATGACTCTCGGGTTACGTACGATAAGACCCTCCTCCGCTCGTACGTCACAACTGTGCCGAACGATCCTCGCAGATGGGCGGAGTCATTCATCCATCTGTCAGATACTCTGACTGACCGCGAAATCATCTCGCGAGATAACCCGGACTTAACAACACGAGAGGGGAAGCGAGACAGAGGTCCCCACGCTAATTCTCGTGGTCGCCCCCGAACACCGAATTGACTCCTTCTTCTCGACCTTGTCCCACGGCACCACGAAGGTGTTCCCACCATCTCGAAGCGACCAAAAGCCAAGCTTATTTAAGGGGCAGGAGCTCACAAATCGATCTCATCAGCATCGTGAAGACCGACCCAGTAAGATCGTCTCTGCGTTCGAGCAGGAGCCTAGCTCCCCCCTTCTAGTAACTAAGCTTACCTGGTCACTGTTAGCTTCAGTCAGGGAACTCGTTTCATGCTAAACCCCAGCACTGTGCTTGGAAGTTGAAACATGGAACGAGATTAAAAAAGCTATATCTTTGAGTGTGACCCTCGTCGCGAAAACCTCTATCGGGCGTTACGAGGCTAAATAACGAACACGGTCCGAACCCATCCATTATTATTCCGGGATTACGGGTAAACTGATCTCGAAAGATAGGTAAGATCACAGACTCTTAGGCCGTCGGGCAAAGGAACGTCGAAGCACCCGAGGTTAAATAACGATTTGCTTGACTTGTCACTATTTCATCAGAGAGACAGAGTTTCGAGTTAGGGAACATTTTTGAAAACAAACGACAAATCCGAAATTCGTTAAGAATTGGGTGTAGAGCCCCTGACAGGACCTCGTCTTGAGGACTGTCTGAATGCGTTCAAATAATACATAAAAATCCTTTTTGCCAGTCGTCCGAGACTGTTTCAATCCTGGAACTATCCACCGTTCCAGGATTTAAAAGAGAACAAAACTTCCAATAAACTTAACTCCAAATCGTGCGAGTCCGTCAGCTGCGGCCCGTACGATTCTAATAAAAAAAAAAAAAAAAAAAAAACAAAACAAAACGAAACGAAACAAAATGAAAGTAAAATAAAATAAATCAGATATTATAATAAATCAGAATTATAACTCTACACTTCAAACAAATTCTTAAATTTCTATCATCATAATTGGCCATTTATTCTGACAGTTTAGCCATTCAATTTGAACAGTCGAGTCTAGACTTCCATCCGAACTCTATTCCTCTCATCTTTGTTTTTTTTCCATCCAATCAATTATTCCAAATTTAACCAAGTAAAATCACTCAACTTCCTTTAGGCCCCTCGCTTCACGAGGGGCAGCTTTGCCAATTTGTGACCCCCACTGACAAATGATGAAGGGTCATACGCATCTCCGCAAGGGTTGAGGCGATCCCTACTGAGGTCAGTGTGTAAATTACATTCCACTCGAATCTTTGCTACCATTTCATTTTGTTTGCCAGATTTATCTAAATCCTAGTCCCTTTAATCGTGCCCTGTGCCCGATCCCACAGTCGGCAGAAAAACTTAGTCCTAACGAAAATTCGTAACGCGAGAGTCAAACGAAAAGAATTGTTTACTTTTGCAGTAGATAGGCCAAGGCCGTCTACCAGGCCGTCGTGAAGGCCGTTCAGCTTGTCTCACACGCTCCTACGAATATTCGTAATCTCACAATATATATTATATACGTCATATATATTCATGTATATAAATATTTTACATATTCCTATATATTAATGATATATAATTCGATGTATTTTTTTTGTATATATCTTTAATTTGACAGAACAGCGTATCATCTGTGACTGTACATAGCCTAAACTCAAACTGCTCCAAGAAATATGTAAATAGATATTTGCGATTGCATCTAGAGACTTAGATATTGCGCTACTCCGCAACCAATAATTTTTAAAGCATCTGATAGTACCTATATTTATGGTTAATATTATAGAAATGAATTTTGAAATGTTGTGAACATTTTTCTAAATCATTTAAATTTGACATTCAAAATCATTTTATGCGTAAAAAACTATCACATACAGACGCATAGGCGATCCGTTATTCAGTAGCTTAAACATAAGTATGGTTACTTTTGTTTGTTTTTTTCATTTTGTAATAAGCAAAAGGCTCAATAAACCGATTTACTTTCATCATCAGAAAATTGATGATCATCACTTGAAATAAGAAAACTTTTGTTACGTTCAAATCTCACTGGGAATGAGAACAATTAAAATGATAGGTGGCAGCGTAGTGGTAAGGTTCCAGGTTAGCGTTCGAAAGGTCTCTGGTTCGAGCCCAACTTCAGGTCGTTAGGTTTATTTCTTTCTCCAAATATAGTATTGTATTCTAAATTGATATAATTCATGATGACAAACCAATCAATTTTTCTAATATTGCCAAACCATTTTTCGGTACGTACTAACCACCGTAAAAAGAAATTTGAATGAGTATATGTCATGTATATATCTTTCATATATCTTCGTTATACTTTTCAGATATATAATGTGGCAAAAAGTTCTATATCTCAGATATATATTGGATATATATTATATATATCCAGTATATATCTCATGTATATATAACATATATCCCGAAGTATATTTATGCATATACTTTATTTCCATGGGGGACTTTTTTAGAATAAGATCCTTACGTGTATTTCAATCATGGAAATTTGTTTATCAGTATCGTTTTTCTTTTCCATTCGATTTTCTTTTTCTCTACAGACAAAAGTGGCTTCAGTCTTTTCGCTATTTTCTCGTTGTATTATTCATTTTCTTTTCCCAACGTTTATCATGGATTTCTTGCAGAAATCGGTTTTATTGAGAAACAAAAGCCAACATGAAATATTCCTTTTGTTATTTGGTTGTTTAGTCACCAATATCAAATTATAATTTTTGTTACTTGATAGTGTAGATTACCAATACCAAATTGTGGTTTTTGTTGTCTCCTATTCAGCTACCTATACTAAATTTTCTTTTTGTTAATTGGTATCTCGTTACCTTTACCAAATTTTTTATTTGGTTGTTTGATGTTTAACTAACACAACCACATTATTATTTTTGTTAGTTGGTATCAAAATACCGAATAACTAAGTTGATCAACTTAAGTGAAAATAACCGGGACATGCCCAACTCTGGTCCCAGCCCACATAGGAATTAAAAGCAACGAGGCAGCAGATTCGGCTGCAAAAGCTGCACTAAATGCTTCAGAGAACAAAGAGTTTAAACCTAACGTGTCGGACCAAATCTCGGATCTTAACTCTCGTTATAAAAGACTGTCAACGGCCTATTTTCGAAAGGCCAGTCTGTCTAAAGGAATATCTTACTTCAAAGAATATTGGTCGGATTCAAAATACCCGTGGTTCGAAGCCGGCAATCAGTCTAGAAGAGCCATCACCCTTATCAACCGAATGAGATCCGGGCACTGTGCCACAAACGCCCATCTTTATCGCATAAAAAAAATAGTTTCAAGTGCCTGTGACTGCGGAGAGTCTCCAGAAGATCTACCGCATATTATAGAGTCTTGCCCACATCATTTTGAACAAAGAGGACGTATGAGGGAGGCCCTCAGGTATTTAAAATTTCCTCCCCCGTACAGTATTGCAAACCTATTAAAAAAACCATACGGAGACACGATTAAGATTCTAATGAGCTTCCTGAGCAAGCTTGAACGCGACCTATAGTGAGTTGGGTCACACGTCTCTGCCTCCGAGAAAATGAATGAATTATATTACAAAAAAAAAGGAGATAGGAAAAGAGAAAAGGGAAAATAGCTAGATATTTACATTTTCATAAACAACCGTTCTGTAAGGAAAATACACAAGCCTACATCAACACACATAGAAATACTATAGGGTAGAGCGGGGCAAAATGGGGTAACGGGGCAAAACGGGGTTTTTGAGCAAAACGTCATTTTCCAATAATTTTTGGATGCCCGAATTCACCCTATCGGATACATCAGGCTTTTCTGCCCAGTTTTGCCACCTTGTCCGATCCAAAAATGATTGGAAAATTTAGTTTTGCCAAAAAAACCCCGTTTTGCCCCGTTGCCCCATCTTGCCCCGCTCTCCCCTAACAACAGGATTTAAAGAAAATGAAAAGAAAATCATAATAATAAAAAATAAATAACAATAATAATTATAAAATAAAAGAAAATTAAATAAAATAAAAAAGAGGATAGGGGGGAAAGGAAAACCCGCACGACTTCCTCTAACGTTATATTTTCTCGCTCCTCCACCTATCCAACCAACCCGCCCCCAGCCGTCAACTCCACGAGTCACTCCACGGCTCGTTAAGGCATTGTTCGCATGAGCGACGAATGGCTTAGCACAAGGACAAACTCGTGAGCGGAGCTCACCCAATGGGAGACCGGTACTTGGCCTATGGCATAAAACCGGAAACAAAAAGGAAAAAGAAGAAGACGAAGAAGGTTATATGTTATATGGTTAACGAAAGATGTGATGGGGATCTAGGCCCAGGGCTCCATCAGGGTACGAGACAACACTGGGCTAAAAAAACATAGCCTACTACCGTGGTTTGGTCTGTAACCGAGTTGGTTACGGCGTCTGCGAATTCTTCGCGCAGCGCCAAGGACAAAGGCACCCCAGTTGTCGACGGGTCCGAATGATATAGTTGTGATTAAAATCTGAAATTTTACGAGTATAAATTTTTAAGTGTCAATATTATATGGAGAATAAAAAAAATTCAATGCGAATGGAGAAAAATGGATTTCGCTCTACGTGAGGTGAGCTAATCGGCGGAACCGAGGGGAATAGAAAAGACACTGTAGGAAAGACGTAAATAAAAATCATATGATCGTACTTTTCCGTCAACGGAGTCGCCAGGCGGGGAAATGTGTCCGTAACTCCCAAATGTCGCGTGTTGTACCGAAATAAAGATTTAACGATCGATCGATAGAACAGTCCGGAAATTATTTTAGTACATTTTATTATTTCGACCGTATCCGATTTCTGGTCTCGGCAAGAGTCGTGACATAACGCGACAATCCTTTCTGGCATCTCTCCGTTTGTGTTATCGACGAATTTTAATAATTTCGCGCATTACAGAGTTCCATCTAACTTCTCCCCCGGCCATGGAAACATCGACGGAGAATATAACATGCGGGAATTGTGTATTTTACAATAATTTCGACTCCGCAAATTTGGCAAAGGTCGAACAGGTCACGGTCGCCGACTCCCTGAAAAACGGTACTGGAACTATTTTTACTAAACTATTAAAAAAAAAATTAAACACCATTTGAATTTCATCAGCGGAGACTCAGAACGGCGAGGATAAATTTCCTCCGAACGCCAACTGCATGGAAGAAAAACCTGACAGCGAATTCAATTTGTGGACTAAGCACGATTGTCATGGCACAGAATATCAGAACAACAATAGAACTTGGTTCTACTTTGGTGTCAAGCCTGGTGTACCAGGTGTATGCGTTAAGTTCAATGTCGTCAATCTCAACAGGCAATCCAAGATGTTTAGCCAAGGAATGTGTCCGGTTTTCAAGACTATTCCCGGCCATCCGCACTGGGAGAGGATTCGCAACAAGCCTACCTATGCTGTAATTAATACACTTTTCTATAGTATCCTTAAAATTGAATGTCGTTAGATGACAATGTACTTTGCTGAATAACTATCAAAGCCCATGCAATATAAAATAACTGTTGAATACAATCAATTGTATCCAATATATTTATGGCCCAGCTGTGCCATACATCGATAGCTAAATTTTCTATTAATTTTTGTTGCAGATGGATCAAAAAGGCAGTGAATTTACATTGTCCTTTCTTTACCGCATGCCGGAGAATCCCAAAGCCATTACTTACCTAGCTTTCACCTACCCTTTCACCTACCAGGACCTTCAGAGCTATCTCAACAGAATAGACAATCGAATGGCAAAGAGAATCCTTGTGCATCCCGACGATGTATACTACCATCGGGAGTGCGCAACAAAATCGTTGGAGGGACGAAGGTTGGACATGCTGACGATAAGCTCCTTTCACAACATTTTGAACGAGAGAGAGGACAGATTAAGCGGCATGTTCCCTGACACCAGTGTCGAGAGATCGTTCAAGTTTCGTGGCAAAAAAGTCATATTCCTGAGCGCTAGGGTCCATCCAGGCGAAACACCATCCAGTTTTGTGTTCAATGGTTTTCTAAATTTCTTGCTCAATCGGGACGATCCCATAGCGGTGCTACTACGCCGTATATATGTCTTCAAATTGATACCCATGCTTAATCCTGACGGGGTGGCACGCGGACACTATCGTGTGGATACCAGAGGGGTCAATCTTAACAGGGTATATTTGGATCCTTCGCCCAAGGATCATCCCACCATCTTCGCAGCAAAATCCTTGATTAGGTGAGATTTTGCCATTTTTTTTTTGTGGAAAAATATGAAAATTGAAATTTTCATGTAACTTTCTCATGAAATTTGCAAATCGAAATTTTCATATGGCTTTCTCATAATGTTCCTTTATTCGCAAAGCTTCTTCTATGAGAAAGCATTTTCTGTATTGTTGGCTTCCTCATAGAGAAAGCTTTGTGAATACAGAAACATTATACGAAAATACAGGGTTTTGGGAAAAGATTTATCTATTTATTATTAAGTCAATTATTCAATATTCACCGTTTTGTGGCCACGTCTAATGTATTTTTCCCCCCACCGATGACGAAACTCCAAATTGTTTTACTCCCAGGACGACACTTGATACATAAACTCGTGACGGACAAAAAATACAACTTTTCCAAAAGTTTCAAAATCCCATAAAATTTAAACGTTTCGATCAATTTTCGGCAAAGTTAATACGCAACATTGTACAGTGTCAGTCCATTCTCGTGTCAAATTTAAGTTCAATATCTCCACATTTACTCAAAAAAGAAGTGACCACAAAAAAAACCAAACCCAAAAAAGGAGGGACCACAAAGAAAACCAAACCCAAAAAAGGAGGAATCACAGAAAAGGGGCGGGCGGGGGTTTAAGAGGGGGTGAAGGTATGAAGGGGGGGGGGGGGTGAACGGGTTAAGAGGCGTGAATGTATGAAGGGGCAGGGGGTAAAGTGGTGGTGAAGGTATGAAGGGGCGGGGGGGGGGGGGGGTGAACGGGTTGAGAGGGGTGAATGTATGAAGGGGGTGAGGGGGTAAGGGGGGATGAAGGTATGAAGGGGGGTGAACGGGTTGAGAGGGGTGAATTTATGAAGGCGGCGAGGGGAGTGAGGGGGGGTGAAGGTATGAAGGGGCGAGAAGGCAGGGGGTGAAGCTATGAAGGGGCGGGGGTGAAGCTATGAAGGGGCGGGGGTGAACGGGTTAAGAGGGGTGAATGTATGACGGGGGAGAGGGGGGTGAAGGGGCGGAGGGGCGAGGGGGAGGGGGACTTTTTTTAATTCCCATAAGGGAGACGCAAAAAAAAGAACCCAAACTGAAAAAGAAAGAGCGACATAAAAAAAAACAAGAGCTAAAAACCAAACCCAAAAAAAGAGGGACCACGAAAAAAAACCCATACCCAAAAAATTCCATAAAATCAAAATTGAATAAAATCTGACTGCTTCGATAGATTTCGGCCAAATTCAATACCAAAGATCTTTCATCATTATATTATATTTATATGCAGTTATTTACGCAAGTCTGAGCTACCACGACCTTTTTTCAAAAACTTCAAAATCCACACACGTACGTCCGAACGCCATCTAAAAATCCCATTTCTCGACGTTTTGGACTATTTTAAGTACTCTGACAGTAAAATCTCGAAAACAAAGTTTCTTCTATGGGGAAGCAACAAATTAAAAAATCTATATATATTGCGAATAGCAATTTGACTTAATAAGTTTTAACTATAGCATGCACAATTTTGCAGGTACTATCACAACTACTATGAGATTGTGGACGAACCAGTTTTCCAGGAGACCGATGTACCGGACAACGTGAATCTGGAAGTGAGCAAAGACGACGTGACGATCGTCGGACCCACGGGTTCAGTGACTAATGCAATAAAGGACACTACCAACAGATTACTTCAACAGGTAATTGTTATCGCACCGGCTTTACCCTCGTTTGCTTTTTTTTATTACCGTTTTATTTTTCTTATATTCACGCTTGCCTCTTACCGTCCGAAAGGCATTTCCTTTCTCATTGTCCTTCAGGTGACTCTGATGACTCTGGACGAAACGAACAAACGCGATCAGATCGTTCGACAAGTTTCCATCGACACGGAACTAAACACCTCCGAGCAGAATGTTGAAGTCGATGACAAGCTCGTGGAAACGCCCGACGAACTTTCGAACATAAAGTCCAAATGTCCGACCAAGAATTCCGAGAATTCGGGACTGTTTCTATACATAGATCTGCATGGCCATGCTTCAAAGAAGGGCGTATTCATGTACGGCAACTACTTCGACGATCCGGAGGACACTATAATGTGTATGCTTCTTCCAAAAATGATGTCAATCAACAATACAAATTTTCACTTCACTTCTTGTAGTTTCGCAGAGCGAAATATGTATCTCATGTGAGTTTACAACCCTGTACATCGAAAAAAATTTTACGCTCACTCATATTATCTCGAAAATGATGTTATTGTTTTTTTTTCTTTTTTTTTTTAATTTACAGCGACAAAAGGGATGGCATGTCCCGTGAGGGATCGGGCCGAGTTGCCGTGTACAAATTGACGGGACTCGTTCGCAGCTACACCCTGGAATGCAATTATAATTCCGGACGTTTGGTTAACACACTGCCGGCACGGATTCGAGACGGTAACAACAAGACTCCTAGCCACATGTTCGTACCACCGAAATACACGCCAACAGTCTTCGAGGAGGTGAGAATAATCGACGATTGATAACGGTATTAAATAATATTAGAATTTTCTATAGTTCTGTCAATAACATTGAAAAGAATAATAACAAATTGACACAGGTTGGAGCGGCACTAGGTCCTTCGATACTCGACCTAACAAACAGCAACCCCAACAGCCGTCTACCCAACAGCCAGTATCGTTCGCTGAGGGGCGTTAAGACATTCTTGAAACTCACGTGCGTCAACAGTCATAGCGCGTCGATCAACAGGCCCCGCAACAAGGTAAATGACAGTACTGAAAATCTTATAAATATCGAGATAAAGCAGTGTTCGCTGTCTTAAATTCTCTTTATTTTCCTTGACGTAGGCAGAGATAAAAGAAAATCGTATTATTATTTTGCAATATTTCCGAATAGACAAGCTCACTGCTATGGTGTACCCGGTTGTACATTTTTTTTATTTTTCTACGTTTCATTAATAGTTTAACTATCGACCGATGGATATCCCGCGAATTCATCATCGTGACAATAATACCACAATAATAATTCTTGCGTTTCGCTACTGCGACTAATTAATAACTGTTCCTTAACTCGACTCGAGTATTCGATCGCGGCAATTTATGGACTGTAAAATCAAATTTTCTTTTTTTTATTATTATTATTATTAATTAGATAATAAGTTATGAAAATTTCAAATAAATGTACACACCACCTTTGGATTGAAAGGTTCACCGAATACTCATCGGTATATAGTGTTATTGTAGAGATCACATGGCGGTCGGTAATGAGTCCGTGCGAGACGTCGTAAGCCCGCATACCATTTCATCGAGGCAAAGTGCGCTTAAAGTATTAGTCGATGTTACGGTGTCAAAAGAAAAGAGTTATCAATTCGTGGTTGTGATTCATAGAATATATCATATATAGTCTAAAAAAACAGAGATAACGTTGATTCGCGACATGACATGTGTAAATAGGAATATAATTTATTGGGAAAATAAAAGTTAAACGGTAACGATGCGACACGAGAAGTTTAATTACATTTAATTTGTTTATTATAGTTCGAAAAGCAATTGATCCATTGGCCTTTGTAAATTTGTAGATTCTTTAATTTTTGTATCGTAAATTCGATATTGCAGTGCTGAAAGTATCCGCTGTGCATCGTATGAGTCAATGGAGTTAAAAAAGACCACATTCCGTACGTGTCAACCACAAATGCATGAACGGCGACGATTTTGCGAATTAACAAAATTAATTGCATTTTAATGACGATTTGTTTTCGCGCATTAATCGATCCCTGTGTTCCATCGTTTATTGTTCATGAATGAAGTAATATTACCATTACATCACATCATATTTCATTGATGCGCTCTACATTGCAATTCAACGTATAAACAAAAAAAAAACTTTGCTTCTGAAGCTGAAAAAATAAACATCAATAATCGCAGCAAAATTGACAATTCTATTAATTAATTTACGATGTTGAAGATTGTACAATTTTATATAACATATAAATACTTATATATATAATATTATATATATATATATATTAGGGTGTTTCAAAAAAAGGCATTGTTTTTTAAATTTTTCTCCCACCTGTTTAAAGTACAGATTTCGATCTCAAATTGAACCTCACAAAAGGCGGTACCAAGCAAAAAATCCTAAGAGGTGCCGCATTCGACGGTTAACCCAAAAAATGCGGCACCTCTCAAACTTAATTGTCAGCGACCGTCTTTCGCTGGATTTTTTTATCAATTAATATATATAGTTCTATAGGGTGGGAGCTTAACGTTTTGCCATTTTTTGTATTAAACACAAAAGACTACAAATAAAAAAATTATTAAAAATATGTATTTTGGGTTCACTACAAAAAATTACAAAAAGTTAATCTCCCACCCCGTAGAATTATATATTTCGATCTAAAAAAACATTTCGCGAAAGGCGGTCGTTGACAATTAAGTTTAAAAGGTGCCGCATTTTTGTGTACAAACGTCGAATGCGGCACCTCTTAGAATTTTTTGCTAGAGACCACCTTTCGCGAGGTTCAATTTGAGATCGAAATCTAGACTTTAAAAAAGTGGGAGCAAAATAATTTAAAAAATGTCCTTTTTGTGAAACACCCTAATATATATATATATATATATATATCTGTGTTAATAAATTCAAAGTCTTTTTAGCACGGCACTCTTTTACATTTTTCTGTTATTATTTTTGCTCCCGCTTTTTATATCCTGGCCGGTTCCCGACGAGCGAAACTCTTAATAATCGTTTGCAGTTGATGTTTATACTAGATCGCGCGATGTGTGGCAAGTTGTTTACCATATCCGGCGTCGATGCGATGCGTATTGCCGATCACTTTGCCTCAACGCCAAGCGATATACGTGTGTATGAGAGTTACACAAATCTCATGTAGATACATACATATATACAAATCTAAATATAGATATTAATGTTTGATTGTGGAGAAAGGCTTTGAAGATATTTCGCTTTAAACAAAAATAAAAAGTTAACCTGCAGAATTTTGTTTTCTCAACGACGGTAGAGAGAGGTTTTAATATTATTTGTACATCACGGCGTTTTATCCCCGCAGGACAATAGCGGAACGGTCGGTAAAGAAGCACCGCGACTGGAAGATATAGTTGCGTCGATGAATTACGTGCCGCCGAGCGAGTTGGAAAATTCACCGAAGAGCGAGACCAGTATTGTGGTGAAGCCGCGAATGATTCGTCGCACTACGTCCTTCTACACGTCAATGAAGAGAGTGAAGAGCACAAAGAAATCGCGACACGTCGTTAACCGTAAGTCCATGAAGAATCAGCGTACGGCCACCGCCGAGAACGGATCGATGATTTCTACGATTAAATCGTCGCATCACGGAGTCAAGGCCACGCTGCTTAAGCCCATCGGATATCAAATGGCCATCGAGTCAAATTTAAAAAATATCGGTACGGCCCTGCCGGCGCCCCTATCGCGGACTCAGCGTCAGGCAAAGAAAGCAATCGTCAAAGCATCGATAGAGCAAAGCGCGACCGACGAGCAAACGACCGCGGTAAAGCAAGGCCCGAAGAGACTGAAGATCGTCTCGCCGAGGATAATAAAGACACAACCGGAGATCGGCGAATCTTCGAGGGTTGCGACGAGCGACGAAAATTTAACCTCGCCGTCGCATGGGGTCGTACGATTTCGCAACAAGCAAAACGCCAAGGGGGATTTCGGTAGATGCCGAAAATCTTGTCACAAGGGCGACAACAAAACGAAACCGAGAAAGACTTCCAAGCCGAAGGCGAAGAGTTAGATGAAGGTTTGACCAAAATCTTTCGTGGAAATCCTGATGATTTTTATTACTTTCAATTATCGGTGATAATCTCTATGGAAAAAGAAAAAATGAAGAAGAAGCAGGAATGAGACAACTGTGATACGTCTCCTGCTACGTGTTAAAAGGACGGTTCGGTAACTCATTAGATATTTAAAACATACCTATTATCTTGAGTATTATCGGTTTAATAGTGCCTATTAAACCGATCTTTAGTACTTTTCGTTCAAACAAGACTCCGTGCTTAAAACCAAAAAAAAACTCTCAAAATCATAGGAGCAACAATATACATGTGCAATATTAAAACGATCTCGTACAAACGACCATTACCCTACGATTGATAATAACCATCCATAATGACGATATATAGAAAGATTAGAATGCGATGAAATTGACAAGTGATTTCTTTAACACCTCTATACAATAAAATGTATTTCATATCATCGCAATATCGTAAATACCGCGCGAGCCTATGACCGATATAATCAGCGGAAAAAAGTCTACGCACATTATTATTAGTTTCTTTTTTTTTTTGCCTAATAAAATTATCTACATTATTAATATTTTCGTTGATTTAACTGTTGTCGTTTTGTTGCTTGAGCGAATGAAAAAAAGGTATTGCAGCAGAGCTTCGGAAAATGCTCAAAGAATGGTTTTCTTTCCTTATGGCTTTTTAGGCCAGTGGCCAAGTGCCAAGACAAAAAACAGTCCTACACTCAGGACAAGGGGTGTGATCGAAACGATAACAATAGTATGTACAGTACTCGACGTAGATAATTTATCAATAGGTGGTAGAGCCACGATATTGTATACTTCGGACGACAAGGAAAACTATGCGGTGATTATGCTATAGGGAGAGATTGCCGCCCCACTCTGTCGATACGGTGACGTCAGCGGCATGAATCGGCCACCTATACTCTGCGTCGGCCTCACGGTTTTGCTTAACCGTTTAAACAGCATCGAAACGTCGACGCTGGAGGAGCTAGGATAACCACCCGTGCTTATCTGCCCGAACAGGTGTTCGACAACGCGTGTATACAGCCTCGAATTGCAACGTCGAGCTCTCGCTGGAACGACGAATTGTGCGGTGCGGATTGAAAAGAAAGTAAACACAAACCTATAAAAAATGGGAGCCAAGAGAATCGGTATCGAGTGTTTCGCCGTCGTCGCGATACTCTCTGTCTTCTTTATACCAGGTGAGAGACTCTCTACGTGATACATTCGGCTTAACGGCGTACAGTTGGGACGCTCCTCGCTACGGTGGTTCATTTGGGCGGGGCGATTCTTCGATGTATGACCTGTCGCAGCTTGTTTATACATCCTGTGTCCCGGGACACTGATGACTCGATGCACGGAGACGGCAGACATATTTTTGTCGCTCATGAAGATTTTATCGCATTTAAGATTATCGATCGGGATCGACGCCATTGAAAATAATTTGGCGCTGATGGTGGCGATCGAGAGAAGGTGGAAGGTTACGGTGGTGTTTTTCGCATTTTTATTTTCTGTCCAGGTCCGAACAACGTTTTAGATATATATAAATAAAAAATAAAAAAATCTTTTTTTTTCAAGTCTACTTGTATGACTGTAGTTGAAATTATTGGAAGCTGATAATGACTCTATTTGTATTCTTTTGTTTAAGCTATTAACCTTTGATGATCGATGAAAATGATTAACTTTATTGCAATGTACTCGGACTTTGTATAACGGACATTCTTTTCCATCAATATTTTCGAGACTTTTTACACGCGAAGTTAGAATTCACCCGCTATGCGAATTATCGGAGCTCACCTTCGAGGATGAATTTATAATTATCTCATATACTCCGCGACTGCCTTTTCCACCCATCGGAACGCTCGCTCTGGAATTCCGTAATTACATTCCGGCTACGGAAATTAGCTTCGATCGAGAAGTCGCACCCATTGAGAGTAACTAAGTGCCCCGGGGACTCCGACGACGAGCCGGATCAAAAGTTAAACGGACGGGAATTGTATAACGCCCGATGATTACATTTACTAATTTTATTTAATTTTTTAATTTTTTAATTTTTTTTATTGCATTAAGCTTTGTTCCTGTGAGAGTTTTGCACTTATCAATGGTTATCAGTGCTTTCACAGCCGATTGACTGAACTTAAGGTCGTGCCACGCTACTGGGGCAGAGTTATCGGTTTCGCGCTTCACGAGCTCGCTGATATTCGCTTCGAAACGAATAAGACTCAATGGCGCGAGCGAGATCGTCATATAGGTACTTCCGCAGATTTTACTGCTCCATACGACTCGATGTGTCTACGTTATGTATTTACGTTTTAATTAATTTTTTAAATCTACGCACTGGCAGGTTGTTGTGGTTGGGGCTCTTCGCTCCCTTGCTATGTACTATGAAATTTACAATCGGAAATCTACCAGTAATACATCAATTCCGGTTTGAAAATTTCATTTTTCGACCAGTAATGACGTATTTCGGTATAATAGAATCAGAATAATATAAGCGAGGAATGCTTATGAGGGCCTGGGCGGGAAGTCCCTAGGTGGACTTGGAATAATCAGGGAGACAACTTTTCAGAATATATATACAAGATTTATTTATTAATTTATTTTTATATTCATTTATTTACGTATTTAATTATTTATTTTTCATGTAGCAGAGGGAATAATGTGCTATCAATGCATCAGCACGAACAACTCGCATCCATTTCAGTGCAACGAATTTCTGACGAGCGATATCGACATGGTGCCGACCTCGTGCGACGGAGTTTTCGGGGCTCAATATTGCGTTAAACACGTCGGACGATTCGAGGGTAAAATTCCAGCGTAAACCGGAAGAGGGAATACCGCATCTGGATATTTTTTATTATATTTTGCATGACTCTATATCTGATGCTTTTACTAATCGTAACATGCGAAACAACTGCTGTAATGGTCAACTAAATATTCCACGGGGCGGATATTATCGGAACGCTGCGATTCATCCTTCATTCGATAATAATTTCGTAGCATATAACTTTACTCGCAAAGACGATCGAACACGCCTGTTCAGAACGCTCTTTCAATACATTGAAATTATTTTTTGAAGGGATCGATTCTACACAGTAAAAAAACGTTTGTACATTCACCGAACATTTGTTTTGCCGGTAATGTCCAAATTTAGCATGACAATTAATTTTTTCGTTAATTTCGCAATTTTTTTTTTTTCTATGTACCGTATTTTTAATCAGAAAAAAATTGTGAAATTAACAAGGATGAAATTGTGTTAGTTTGTGATGAAAAAAAATTATTCGTCAAATGTAATAGTTATTTGTATGGCAAGGGCGTAGAAAGGGAGTGCCCATGCCATTTACATAATTTTTCGTAACAAATTAACGAAAATCACGCTATCCATTCCCGTGAAGTGTGCGTAGAAAGGCACTTTCCCGCACTAGTGCGGGAAAAAATACCATATGGCGTTTGTACGCATGCGCAGTATTCTTCCCGCTCGCTATTCGGAAATGTGTCTTTCTGCGTACACTACACAGGAACGGAAATCGGGATCTGACGTGCATGCGTTAGGAAAAATCCTTTTCTCATCGTGTAAACCGAAGAGTTGAAATTATTTTTCGAAACAGAGCTTATTGTGTATTGAAGATTTTCATGTAAGCGCGAATTTGCATTATGTACGGTGATTGATCGTGGAGACAAGTTAACGTGAGAATATATATATAGGTATATTCCTTTTTATCATAGCCCAAGTTTTACTAATCTCATTTGAATCTCGTGAAAGTCATGGTGCTGGCTCTGGATTGCTACCAATGTACAACGGCTAACGAGTGGAAGTGCATGGACAGCGAGTTGGTGTTAAGTGCGCTGGAGCCAAAAAGTTGCGACCACGTCTTCGAGGCGCAATACTGCGTGAAAACTGTCGGAAAATATGGAGGTCTTTGAAAAAAAATAAAAATAAAAATAAATTAATAAATTTAAAAAAAAAAAATCGTTTACTCGTTGTCTAATGCATGCACTGTCGCCTGTTTATGTCGCGCGATTTAAGCACGAAGATCGTACAATAATTTTTCTATTCACTAATACTCATAGCTAAAATAAAAGCACGAATGATTAAAAAAAAAATCTGATTAATTAAAGAATCGAAAAAATAAATTTTTATCGTCTCAAGATTGGTAAACATACTCGTGTTTCGACAGACGGCATCGGAACGAAGCGTTTCTGTTCAGCTGTACACCTGGGAAATTACTGCGATTACGTGCAAAATCAGGGCGACATTCTGGAGTATCGGACGTGCCTGTACACTTGCACTGGGGACGGTTGCAACCCAGCTTCCGCACCGAAGTCAAACTCGATCGTCTTCGTCGCATCTAGTTTAATTTTACTCTGGCTGTTCTCGCCGAGAAGATAAAAAGCCATCGCACTCTCTCCTTCGATTGTTTTACTAGAGCTCGGAATTAAATTTACTTACGCAGCGAAACACGAGAGAAAAAGCAAACAAACAAACGAAAAACTAAGAGCAAACATTTCAATAGCATTAAATCCAAAATATTGATTCGTAGCCCTTATTTTTTTACGATTCCAGAATTCGATTCTTTATTTTTTTTTTTTTTACGATTGAATGCCGCGACTACGGTGAACCGTACCTCGATAGGAAAATAATTAAAGCACAAAACGTATTGTCCAAGACTACACTCGTAGCCGCGAGTTCCTTTTAACAATTTTTGTTGTTGTTTCTCGCAATTTTACTGAAAATATTGGCGGATATTTGTATACGTAGTTACCTGAATTTATGCCGTCCTAATGTAACTCGTAAATGACCTCATTTCTATATACGTTCTCGTTAATTTTTTATTTATGTTCGGGATCGTTAAGACATCGAATATATGTGTGTGTGTGTGTGTGTGTGTGTGTGTGTGTGTGTGTGTGTGTGTGTGTGTGTGTGTGTGTGTGTGTGTTTTTAACCTGTCGTTAGTGAGTTTACCGACGAAAAATATCTTGAAGCGTTTCGAGCAACTTACCAATATTCATTGTGTTACAAAAAGACAGGCATGTTGTGCAAGTAGACTGTTTGCAATAAAGACGCTCCTCAATGTATTCGATCGATTTGTATTTATATCCAACGATGCTACGACTAGTTTCCATAGAATTAAAACTGTTGGACGATTCTTCGTCTGAAATATTTTTTTTTCTTAATTGTAGTCGATTCCGCCTGAGACAAGATTAGAATTTAACGAATGGTTAGTTTATGTTCCATGCGTGTAGACTCATTCCTCGCCGTCGAACTTTTTTGTTACGTCCACATATTCGCCGTCGGGACTGACATAGTCCTTGACCGGTGGTGTGAATGTCGGCCCCTTGACGGTACATGGCACGAGAGCGAGATCACGCTGGAAATTGCATTAACAGGATGTTTATCCGCGATGAACGAAAGAACCATTAACGGACAATAATTTACTACCTGTATTGCTTCCTGATAAAGTTCCTCCGACTCGTTCCGCAGCTCGTCCAGAGCTCTCTGTTGTGAGAAACAAATAGAATCCAACATTTGTATGTCAGCAACTCGCCGCCTCAGCTTGTATCTCGACCATTCTTTCACCAGCAAAATTCTCTTCTCCTGCACCTCCTCCGAGACCGGCGGCAATTTTCGCAATCGTTTTCTGAGTTCAATAATGAAATAATTGTCAGTCAAACATACCGGAGCATACATTTGCCACAACTATATGCAATCAAGAAATTTATAATTGCCGAAGTGACCAATTTTACTACTCCTCCGGCTTGTGTTAAAATTATTTTTAAAAAATTGGAAATCAACAAGCATCCGGGCGTATCCCATATATTTTTGTCATTATCAATCTTCAAGTATGCCTGAGTGATTTTAGTTTTAATTGAAAGTAAATATTTGGAAAGTAAACAAATGGACATGTTGTATATCTTTTTTGTTTTATACATCAATCTCTGGGTGTTTCTAGTTCTCAATATAATTTTAAAAGCGTACTCTCTTTCGTCTATCAGTTTGAATGGGATCTCCACTTCGACGATAGGCTTCAACTGTCTTGCATTTTTCTCCAATCGACGAATCTGTTTCTCAAGCTTCTTTTTACGTCGCTCTTCCCTCTGTCTTACGATAGCCGGATCAATTCTCTTTTTTTTCTTCAATGGCTCAGCGCTGTAATACACGAAATTGTAATATCACAAAAGCAGAATGTACCGTCAATACCGTCGGTAACTCACAACAAGACGTTCGTCACTCCGAAGCACAATGGATTCACATTTGTCGAAACACTCCTTGTAGTAGAACTATAACTGTGCAACGATAACCTGGAGCAAAAGTAATTATTTGTTATTATTACATAATATTGCTTCGAGAAATACCTGATAATTGTTACATAAATATTTTATCGTAATGCGAATAATTAACGAAAAAAAGAGAATGTATCGTTTGGAGGTTAGAGTGAAAATGTATTAGAGAAAATTTCACAAAAGTTTTAGACATCGTCGTCGCTAGAGATTTATATCGTGCGTACCTTGAAAAAGCCGTTAAAATAGCGGCGCAACTCATTATCGTGTGATTGATGACTGCCTTGACCAAGAAATAAATTAATCCAACAGCGGTAAGTCGTTAGTCGTCCCGCTGAGCGATGTTCCGACAACATGTCTCCAGTCATTGGCCACCGAAGATATATTCTGTCTTATCATCAATTTTGCTACCGCAATCGGGATATCTTTACATTCAAATCGGGTCGAACAACATCGATTCGAAGAGATATTCTTCTTTACTCGCAGTAATAAAGGATTAAATTTATAAAATAGACAATCGATGGCGTTTGCTACATCAACTGCGGATAATGTCGACGGGCCCCTTTTTTTGGTGCGATCTACTTTTAAGAACATGTGAAACACGTTCTCAGTCTGTCTCTCTCACTTCGCCGAGAGTGCCACTGATGCTATCTCTCTCGCACTCCATAGTGCTTCACATGCTCTTAAGGCTCGAAGGCGAAAAATGAGAAACAATCCGCGACGGATTCATTTTTTATTTAAACCTCAAACAACAATTAATGGTACAGTTATTACAGTCTAATATTTTACGCCGCCAGTGATAGCGATGAAAGTAGTACTATATCCATACAGAGTACATATTAATGCATTGATTTCAGGTAGGGGAAACCGGGGCAAAACGGGGACGCTAAGCAATAAAACCTGGTACAATGATACCGAAAGCATAGATCCATTGTTTTTTACACCAAAATTGTATTGCCATCGGTTTTGAAAGGTTTAAAAAAAAAAACAATCTGGGGCAAAACGGGGTACATGTCCCCATTTTGCCCCACGTCCCTGTTTTGCCTCGGTTTCCCCGTAGACCGGGACAAAACGGGGACGCTAAGCAATAAAACCTGCTAAAACAATACCGAAAGCATAGATCCATTGTTTTTCACACCATAATTGTATTGGCACTGGTTTTGAAAGGTCATTTAAAAAATCCTCTGGGGCAAAACGGGGTACATGACCCCATTTCGCCCCATGTCCCCGTTTTGCCCCGGCTTTCCCTAGATCTATTGCATTACGTATATCCCAGATAGAAAAGTGACAGGACGGGATCCACTCGGTACTAGCACGGGAACGCACGCCGTGCCGGCGAAATGCAGACATGTATATCCGCATGTGACGATATTGTGACGGCACGGCCAGGGGCGGATTACGAAAATTCGCGCCCTAGGCCCGATTAAAATTGCGCCCCCCCCCCCCCTCGCTCGGCCGCCCGAACAATGATCAAAACACATATATACGAATTAAAGAGATTTTTTATTAAGCTTTTATTAATATTAGTACCTACTTTGGCGGACAGGCTTACACTTCAGATCGATCGCTTTCTTGCTTTCATACTTGCAAATCTGCCGATAATTGCGTTAGTCTCTGCCGTGTCAACAAGTTCTGCATTTGCAGATAAAAACGCCAAACTGGAGAGACGGTCTTGACCCATCGTGTTTCTCAGATAATTTTTTATCCTTTTCAACGCGGAAAACGAACGTTCTCCGGTAGCGTTACTTGAGAAAAGTGTAAGGTACATTCGAAGCGCGATGTCGATGTTCGGAAAAGTTGCGACAATACCTTTTCCGCGAATAATCTTTAAAAGTCTTCGAATGTTGATCTCATCTTCCGGCAATTCCATTTCACGTATAAAATTGCGGAAGTGCAAACATTCTTCCTCAAAATCGTCGTCGAGATCAGTTGAATATATATCCCGTAACTCTTCGCACTTCGTAGTGATCTCTGCGTCCGTTAGCAGGGACAAGCGACTTAAAAACCCAAAACGAGCGTTAACTCGAGTGTATGCCACATTTCTTTTCTGTAATTCGCCTGCCAATCGATCGAGTATCACGAGAAATGTATTCACGCGCATATTTTCTCTTCCATCTAATATCGCATCGTTGCCGCTCACCTCGTCGAAATGACGCCTTCTTATTCTGCGTCGCTGATTTTCGCACGCGTATTCGTTGCATTGGGACAACTCTTTCGCTTTCAATTCGTATTCGTCGAAATTGTCGCGTAAACCAATAACGTACGTTTTGAGGGCATCATACAGCTGAACGACCGTTGCCAAATCGATATTCACGCTTTGAAGAGTCTTATTCGTTTTTTCGAAACGCTCCAAAATATCGCTCCACGTAACAGCCATTATCGCGGTTTCGAGCAATCCAAATTGGCGTGACAAACCCTCGGCTTCTGCCTTCGTGCATGGCTTTTCGGAAGCATCTTCTACGAGATCGTCAAGAGCATCTCGAAAACTTCCCCACGACTTCACAAGAGCTCGACACGCCTCCGCTCGTGCCGACCATCGTGTGCCAGACAGACTTTTGGGGAGTAACATCCCAGGCTGATTTTCGACTTTCGATTTCACTCTTGCCCACCGAGACGTAGATGCACTTGTAAAAGTGTACAAATGTTGCACGAACATGAAAAATTTCGTCGCCTGCAAACAGCACTCAGCAGCTGCTTGGCCCACTAAATTTAATGAATGCGCCGCGCATGGGACGTAAAGTGCCAAGGGATTGCGCTCGATGATTTTGGCTTGTACGCCGTCGTAACAGCCGGACATGTTGCTGGCATTGTCGTAGGACTGTCCTCGGCAATCCATTATGTCAAGGTCGATATCCGTCAATACCTGCACAATGACTCTCTCTATCTCCGCCGCGCTGTGTCCTCCGATCGGTATAAACTGAACGAAGCTTTCTGCAGGTTCTCCGTTTTCACGTACGTACCGAATAATAAACGTAAGCTGGTCCGCATGGGAAATATCAGGTGTCGAATCTACGCTAATTGCATAATATTTACACGCTTTCACTTCCGAGATTAAGTCTTTGTGAAGAGCATCGTAAATCATCGCAATGAATTCTTCGCAAATAGTTTTGGAAAGATACGATACGTTTCCGCGTCCAGGGTTTCCAAATCTATCGATGTGATTTTGAAGAAACGGGTCATTTCGAGCCATCAATTCTAGAACACCCAAATAGTTACCATTGTTGACCGACCCGAATTTCTCGTGCGTTCCTCGAAAGGCCAAACCTCGAGACGCGAGAAATTTTATCGCAGTTAAGACGCGAGCCAGCACTTGTCGCCAGTAATCGCATTCTTGAACATATTGTTCGTGCAACTCACTGTCAATTTTCCCCAATACATTGCTTCGCATCACGAACTTCCTCGTATTTTCTCGATGGTCCGGACCTTTTTCGTGATCCGCTATTCGTACATCATTCTTCCAGTCATTAAAGCCTTCGGTGAATGCGTTCGCAGATGTCGAGAATAGCTTACAAGGCATACAAAACATGCGACCTACCGACGTGGAATACAAGATCCATTCTCGTCGGCACGTTTCACCGTTCAATGTTTTTTGAAAAAACATTGGGGCCGTGCAGTATCTCGTTTTTGACGCAAAGAGACGTTTTGAAGATGAGAAAGCAATCATTCGTGGGTCTTGCTGCTTCGGCGGATTTCGCAGAATGAAATCGATCATTTCGGAATCCCTTGTTGGCCAAAGAGCAGGGTCAGAATAATCTATGAAATCTAGGACCTGACCAGAGGAGTTCGCGTCGATAACCGGAGCATTTTCTTCGCGGCCGCGATTTTCAACAATCGGTATCGCTGTATCTTCGATTTTGTCGGCTTGTCTCACCCTAGCTTCATCTTTAGAACTGAATCCTGCATGCGGCGGCAATATTTGCTGAAATCGTGAGAACGGGAATTGCAGGAGTGCGGGAGATATATTTAATTATTGGGGTGGATTTTCCTAGCGGTATAGCTTACCTCGTCGGGCTGCGAAATCGCAGAATCTGACATCTGCGTCGATGTCTCGATCTTTTCACGGTGTACAAAAAAATTATCTATGCGTGGTATTTTTTTTTTGCAATCAGGGATTCCTTTTCTTCTTTGTCTTTTGTTAATTTTCGGCGCTGGGCGCCACTCAGCTTATTAACGCTCATCCCTCTTCTGTAAAGCTCGGGCTTTCCTTTTACATCCAGAAACTAGATCGGGTATCAGGGTATCTGTATCTCATTGCAGAAATATTTAAAAAATAATTGTTTTGACGGTCACTCGAGCTTTGCAAAGTTGGGGATAGCTGAATGAACGCTAGTGTACGCGAGACTTCGTGGGTTCGCAGTGTAGCAAGTCAAGACGTGTCGTAGCGTGCACAGAAACGGCAAGACGGGTGAGCGGGAGAGTGGGCGGCGCCCACCCGCTTGCGGATCGCGACATCGCGCGGCGCCCCCCGCAATCACGGCGCCCTAGGCCTGGGCCTAGCGGGCCTAGTCTGTAAGCCACCCCTGGGCACGGCGTTTTGATACCACAAAACTGCTTGCACGGTTACAGCTCGCCGTGGAGCTTTACAGCGAGCTGGAACTGTGCAAGCAGACTTCTGGTATCAAAACGCCGTGCCGTCACAATATCGTCACATGCGGACATAGGGTAGAGCGGGGCAAAATGGGGTAACGGGGCAAAACGGGGTTTTTGGGCAAAACGTCATTTTCCAATAATTTTTGGATGCCCGAATTCGCCCTATCGGATACATCAAGCTTTTCTGCCCAGTTTTGCCACCTTGTCCGATCCAAAAATGATGGGAAAATTTAGTTTTGCCAAAAAACCCCGTTTTGCCCCGTTGCCCCATGTTGCCCCGCTCTCCCCTACATGTTTGCATTGTGCCATCACGGTGGGCCGAATGTTACAGCACGATTTTCTTACTGGGTAGTTATACGAATTATTATTATTATTTATTTATTATGAGACTATAGGACGACGTCCCTTGAGAACCAACTCCAAATACAAATGAGATCAGAGGCACTTCACACATTTAACATATTTAACACAATTAACACAATTAACATTTCGAACGGATTTACAAATAGAAGCTACCCCTGAATCGCTTCACGTTCCTCCTCCGCCATTAAAAACCGATGGCAACAGCCGCGAAAAATCTCTAACGAGGAAGCATTCGTCACCGCCCGAGTGACGAACAGAAAGCCCTGGCTCCCCTAGACGCAAAGCCTTGAAAAATAAACAGCCCATAAAAAAGAAGCGACGCTTGCGGTGAGAGAGCCAGCCTAACTCCCGCCGACTCTGCGAGACATTATCTGAGCGACGTAGCTTAAGAATGAACCTCACGCACATATTGAATGAGACCGGAAGTTTATTGACCGACTACCGGTCGGTTATTAGGGAATAAGATCGTATCGGGTCGTCGGTGTTCCCGATAAATCCAACGGTACACAGGTGTGCGCGTACGTCTCATTCCGATCGTCGAGGGCTTCTTTACCTACAGGTATAGAGCGACAGAGGGAAATACAAATACTTGGCAATCGAAAAGTCATTCTCGAGGATTCGTGTGCTTCTGCGTAAAGGGACGCGCAGTGTTTCAGTGCAAGAAGGGTAGTCGGCGCTGGCACCACGCGCGGGTCTATCGGAATTTTACTCTCGTTCCCCGCTCGGTCACCACCCCTTTTTAGTCACCCGAAATCGTCGTATTCTACGCTCCCAACCATAATAGTAAACACATCGCTTACACCGCTGTAAACACACACACACGCGCGCGCGCGCGCGCGCGCACGCACGCACACACACACACACACACACACACACACACACACACACACACACACACACACACACACACACACACACACTGCGTTTTCCATCATAGTCGAAAAAAAAACGGATCTTTCGCTCTCGTTTGATTCATAATAATGCAGCAAAATCTTCAGCAAAGTTCGGCCAGTTCGACGAGCGATTCGGTGGGTCGTTACGGGGTGCGATAGGAAAACAATCGATTAACGAGAAAATTGCCCAAGTTTTCGCGTCATAAAGACAAGACAAGTGAAAAAGAATAATTATAAAATGAAAGTGAAATACGATCGACAATGAAGAAAACCCGGTGATGTCGAGACTGCTCGAATCCAGCACGCTCGACGACACGACAACGAGGGCTGATTCGAATAGTCGAAACTCGTCGACAGCGACAGGAAATGTCTTACAGTGATGGCGGACGTTCGGTACGAAAGTCCGGCTCCAAGTCGCCTAAAAAATTGCGCGTAACCAAGACTGAGAACAGCGACAAAGCAACGACGACGATAAGTTGCGGTCATCGTTACGCGGATAGTCCACAGCCGTCCGTACACAAACGCAATCTCTACGTTGTATCGTTTCCGTTGATACTTTTGTTCAACGTATTGCGAACGTTGCTCTATCAGCTGTTTGTCGTATTCAAGTACATCTACGCATCGACCTCCCATCTTATTAGACGAAGACAAGCCGCGAGAAACACATGCCAGCTGGAGATCGTCGTCGGACAGGAGAACGAGGAAGATCTTCTCGGTGTCTCGAGCGTGAGAACTGACGCTCCCGAGATGCCGCAGATTCCAAGACGACCAGCTGGACCCGGACCTGGCGATCCCCTTCTGGCCAAACAAAAACATCATCATCGCCGTGCCTTTGAGTTCATCAGCAAGGCACTCAAAATTGACGAGGAAAATGAGGGTAAAATACTTTCCTTTTTTTTTCTTGAATACCAAATTGAATTAATGTAACCTCAAATCAATTGGCTAAAAATTTTAAGGACACAAAGAGATGGCGATCGAATTGTACAAGAAAGGAATTGGCGAGTTGGAGAAAGGTGTAGCGGTTGAGTGCAATGGAGGCAGAGGAGAGGTTTGGGAACGTGCTCAAAGACTTCATGACAAAATGAGAACAAATCTTGCGATGGCGAAGGATCGACTGGATTTTCTAGGTAGATCATTTCAATAATTTACAAACAAAAAATTCCTTGAGGATAATATCGCTGTTCCATTTGCCTGTGAGCTGTGTACATTGCACTGCCAGGATGGTCGCTTGGCCAATTTTACTTGGAGAATATTAATGTTCCTCGAGCGTACATCTATCCGTCTGTGTATTGTCTACTCGGCATGTCAATGTGCTATATGCGTTTTTTGCTCAATTAATTGGTGTATATTGTTGTTGTGAGAAAACAAACGTTGGTTTCGCAATTTATCCTTGGAACTTATCGTAGACACTAGTCGGAATAGACAAAAACCTTGCATCTGCGATACGACATTGCATCCAGACGGTCACTTAAATTTTGCTGGGATAATATCGTTGAGGCTCCAAGATATGTATGTAGATACTTTGTTCACAACATTTTTATCAATTTCCATTATTATTATTATTTTTTTTTTATAGAAAAAAAAGATACGCCTTGAGAGTCAAGTACCAAACGGTCTCAGTGGGTAACGAAAACTGTAATTCATTTTTGTATTCAAGGATCGTCATAATTGCAGGCTATAATAATCTGATGTTCCTCAGAAAAGTTGTGCACTCTGGAAAAAATAAAAATGGATTACAGTTTTTGTTACCGTCTGGTGACGAGCATCGTCTTAAGACCATATGAAACACCCCCCTCCCCGTCAATCCCGGGCTCAGTCGGTATCAAAAACTGTAGTCAACTTTTCTCACTGGATTTCGCATATACGGACAAAAGAAAAGTCTCATGGGAAGCCGAAATTATATCCGCTTCCGATGAGACTTTTCTTTTAACCGTATTTGCCAGAATCAATGAGAAAAACTGCTATAAACTTTTCTCACGGATTTTGGCATTCACGATCAAAATAAAAATCTCATCGTAAACCGAGATGATATCCGCTTTCGATGTGACTTTGCTTTTGACCGTATATACGAGAACCCGTGAGAAAAGTTGATTACAGTTTTTGATACCGACCTAGCCCGCGATGCACGGGGAGGGAGGTGTTTCATATGGACTTAAGAGCATGTGAAACACGTTCTCAGTGTGTCTCTCACTCCGCCGAGAGCGGCACTGATGCTGTCTATCTCGCATTCCACAGTGTTTCACATGCTCTTAAGGACATGTGAAACAACTCAGTCGGTAAGCAAAAACTGTAATAAATGCGATTCAGAGACCGTAGACTTTTCGGGAAAAAGCAAAGCATTAGTGGATGTACAATTTAATACCGCGTCCGCTGATGCTTCTGGTTTGTCCGATACGTCAACCGGTTTTAAATGGCATTGATTTTTTTAAAATGCATCTATCTCTCTCGCACTCATATGTCACGTGGTACATCTTTTACATAGCCTTAAACTCGAATTCAGCGAAAAGCTTGTCGATTTTTAATTTTGATACAAATGTTCAAGTTATTTCTCTGATTGAGGACTCCGATACCCGACCCTCTAGATTTAATGTGTACATACAAACCTTTGTACAAAATCTGTATTGTATAAACACGAAGAAAGAAAAAAAAAATCGGTAGTCGCTGACAGATAAAATCGCTGTAAAATTTTGTTTAGTTCAGTCCAAGTGCCTATTACAAGCATGGCAGAGAATGTTTATTACTTTTTGTAGCGAGTGTTTGCGAGCTGAGAAAGTTGGATATTACCGACAACGACGGCCGCGGATCTAACGGAAGATGTACGGTGGCCGAGCACCCAGGAAACTATCTGAGAGCGAGACGCCACGCCCAAATCGCTCGATCGACTCAGTCGTTAACGAACGATCGCAGACACTCTGATAATGCACAAACAATCAATACGTCGCACAATACGTATACACAGATACCAAAGCCAACGTCGAGATCGCGATCGCCGAAAACGTGCTATGCCCGCGTACCCGAAGGTATCGTGCAAACCATTCTCTTACGTCATTTTATATTATTTATATCATTACAATATATATCTTTTTTTGTATCATATATATTACAATGTTTCTGCCCTTCATCTTACGCAAAGCTTTGCTATGATATTAGCTATCATAATGTGTAGACAATAGCGAAATAGCCTGTTTATCTGAATTTCTAATTGCCATTCAATATTTTTTTTGGATATGCGAGCAATTTGGATATGCATGCGTGCGTGCGTGCGTGCGTGCGTGCGTGCGTGCGTGCGTGCGTGCACGCATAACGGGACGCCGTACCCCCCGGTAAGCCTTTCCGCTTCCCGTGAGATGGCTAGTCGGCGGAACTCTTGCACAAGCGAAGTGTTCCGCGAGTCGCTATAAAGGCTTTACCTATCCTCCCTAGGTCCTTTCCCATCCTCACGAATTGACCACAACCTCCTCGAGGTAACTCCAAATGGAGCCTCGTATTATTTTGTAGACTGCCTAAGCACGTATGCCACGGCATACGTGTCCTCTTAGCAGAGTACGCTTAACGTCAGAGTATTCGGCCTTGAACGTCGGATCGACTTTTAGTCTCCGAATTGCAAGACTAAAGAACTCCTTTGACTTTACTAGTTCACTTCCCCCACATACGCGCGCGTCTAACTAATGCTGTCGTCTCTTTAGAGGGGCTCTCCTTGATCGAGAGTGCGTTATAGAGAGGTCAGCAATCGATCTGTCTCCTTGAATCGAGTTCGTGTGGTGTGAAATCCCGTCCTCTACATCTTATTCAGCCGGTCCAATACCGAACTCTTTACCTTCCATTTGGAAGAAGACGATCTAAAAAATCGTGAGTTCGATATTCCGCTGCCCCGGAATATCGAAACGTTTGAGTATATATATAGTGAGATTTCGATTATTCAAGCTTTCGTGAGAGAGCGCTCCTCGGATGTTATCGTAGGCCTCGAGTGGACTATAGAACGAATTCCGAAATTCTAAGATTTTGCCTATCGTAGTGCTAGTAAACAAAAACACAATAAAGTGCTGACCACTGGTAGGTTCGTGTACTGGACGCGACTTTCACTCGACGTCCGTCTTAATCTCTAAATTAAACACATGATCGCTGATGATCTGGTGCAAAATAAAACAAAACAAAATAACTGTTTGAAACGCATACCCGCTGATGGGTAGCGGAGAAATGTTTTTTTTCGTGAAAATTTCGCCTGCTCGCAAGATGTTATTTAGACGTGCAAAAAAGAATCTTATTTTAGCCTCGGGTTCTTTGCTTGCGAATTTGCCCGAGGGCCTGCGAGTCTGTGATCTTACCTATCTTTATTTCAGATCAGTTTGCCATTAATTCCGGATTACTAACGAATTGTCTCGATTCGTGTTCTTTGTTTAGCCTCGCAACGCCCGCTCGTACTTTTCGATTAGACTATTTTATTCTGGAACCATACTTGAACTTCCAGGCACAGTGCTGGGGTTTAACATGGAACGAGTTTCCTGACTGAAGTCACGCAGTTATCCAGGTGGCAATTACATACTAAAATTCGGTCAGGAGCCTAGCTCCTGACCGAACGCAAAGACGATCTTGCTGTCGGTCTTCACGGTCCTAATGAGAACGATTTGTGCGCTTCCCGCGGTTTTATTATCTCAGTGTCATCGGTGGCCCGGTAGTGGGAATTTCCTCTACTCCTGTATACTCCTGTATTGCGCATGCAATATTATCTAGTTAGACAAGAAAAAATTACAATACAATTATTCGGAAACGTAAATGGAAAATTAGATCCGACCTATCATCGATAGTCTTTTAGAAAACAAAAGAAAACATGCGTGTGAGCATGTATTGTCGCTTGGCATGGCAATCCTGTATGTATCATCGGCATTGTAAATAGACACACAAAAAATTTATGTGGTTTTCCGAGTGATAATTAAAATGAGTCACTTGACCCACCAGATGTTTCTATTGCTGTAGCCTCCGGAAGAAAGCTGAATGTTCCGGGAAAGCGAGTCGCGGGTTCAGTGATGAGCAAGAGTCAAACGTTACCGCGGAGTATGGGACGCTCGACGCCGACTCTTCCCTGCCACAGGACAACGCCGATAAAACCATCGGGGACACCGCCTTCGATAAAGCGACAACTGTCCGTACCCGGCAACGGTTCGCCCATCCGTCGGCCCGGAACTCCGAGTGGGACGCACAGCAATCGCGGAACTCCGACGAGAAAAGTGCCTATTCTCAAAGGTGTGGATCCCAAACTTGCTCAAGTTATATTGGACGAAATACTCGAGGGTAGCACGGCAGTTCAATGGGAAGACATCGCAGGGCAAGAGGTACAGATATATTAACTTCGGTAGAGTGGCATAGCCCCCGAACGATTATCCCCCGAAACGTATATCCTCCGAAAAGACGAACCCCCAAAAGATTAACCCCTAAAACGTCAATTTATTAAAATAATGCGAAGCCTATCGAAACTATCGAATCGTAAGTGCATTTCGTTGGGTACAGAAGATAGGTGGTTTTCGGTCAAGTAACTTTGCTAACGTTAGCCACGATATAAAGATCAGAACATTAGAGATTTTTAATTAAGCTGGTATCTCATATACAATGGATCAATATTATCGTCAGATGAGACTTTCGCTCGGAGGAACCAGAATCGTCGAAAATATATTTTTTCCAATGTAGTGTTCCGTGGTGTCCAGCGGTCCTTGAAGTATATTTAGTTTAGTAAATGTTTTTGTCGTTTCTTTTCCACTGGCCTTTTTGGGGCTAAGGTACAGTGCGACATTGAAGGTCTCGATTTTATGCACGAAAAATCGTATTTTTGGGATTCAAATGGAAAATATTGGGTTGGGAGTAAAGTAATTGTTATATTCGTGATCAGCGGGAAAAAATACGTGGAATATAGCCTTGAAGCAAAAAAAAAAAATCAATTGAACAACAATTGTTCACTTTTTGAGCCACTTTTGAAAAAAATATCGATTTTCGTGATATTCAAAGGTCGATATCTCGGCTCCCAATGGAGCTAGGAAAAATCCGGGATGACCATCGTGTTCTACGGGAAAAAATACACAAAATAGGGACTATGTGCAAAGTTTTACACTTGTTTTATCGTCCCGTTCGAAGACGTTGAACTACGTGAAAAATGAATTGGAAAGGGGTAGCCTTGGAATTTTTTATGAAATATTTTTTTGTCGGCATGAAATGGTTTTTCCGTTTATAAAATTAACTGCGACCTATTCCGATGTATTTTTGTGCGTTGAACATGAATCTGCTAGCCTTTTTTGTGCGTAAGTGTAGTGAGACATTTATATCTTCGATTTTATGCACTGAAAAACAGTTTGCTCTAATGTGAAATCTCATTTTGCTTCCTCATAGAGGAAGCTTTGTATTGGTGAAAAAAAAAAATTTCGAGATTTTAATGAAAACGTGTTCAGAATGTTCGAAAACATCGAAACATCACATTCAAAAAAAAATGTGTGTGTGTGTGTGTGTGTGTGTGTGTGTGTGTGTGTGTGTGTGTGCGCGCGTGCGTGTGTGTGTGTGTGCGCGCGCGCCAGGCCTCCAAAATTCAATCGTCTATAACTCAAGAACGGTTTTATCAATCGGGTTGAAATTTGGCTCACACGTAGAGCAGTTGAGTGTCTCTGATTGTTACAATTTATGCACTAATTGAAACATTCGTTCAGATTTTATGAGATTTTGGAATTTTTGAAAAAAGTGTGTTCGCGCTCTAGCTTTCGCAAATTTTGAGATTCTGGGCTGAAACTTTCTACAGAAGTAGACCAACATCAAACAATTTTCGCTATTGAATTTGGTACAAATCGGTCGAGGGGTTTCGGTTTTGTGAAATTTTCGATTTTACAAAAAATATCTATTTCGCTCTAGCTTTTACAATTTTCGAGATATTTTCCTACAAATTTGTACATAAATAAGCTATTATGGACTCGTATTCCCTATTAAATTTGGCAAGAATCGATCGAAACGTTTAAATTTTATAAAATAAACCAAAAAATCAGAAAATTCGTACCTCACAAGAGACGAATATTTTTGTTTTAAATACTGAGAAAGAAGCTAAATAAGTGGTAGATTCGAGATTAGGGAGAAAAATAGATTAAATATAGTGCCTGAGCGGCGATTCACTTTATAATTTTTTTTTAATCGCATTTCATAACAGACGTACGTATCTGTTTCAAATATTCATGTAGAAACAAAAAAAAGTTGAAAATTGAAATGTTCATATGGCTTCCTCATAAAAGTTGAAAATTGAAAGTTAAAAGGTGAAAATCGAAAGATTAAAGTTGAAAGTTGAAAGTAGAAAGGTGACAGTTGAAATTTTTATATCAATTCGTCATAATGTCCCTTTATTCGCAAAGCTTCCTCTATGAGGAAGCCAAAAATATAGTAAATGCTTCCTCGTAGAGGAAGCTTTGCGAATAAAGGGACATTATGACGAATTGATATAAAAATTTCAACTGTCAACTTTCATCTTTCAATTTTCACCTTTTAACTTTCAATTTTCAACTTTTATGAGGAAGCCATATGAAAATTTCAATTTTTTCGGATTAAAATGTATAATAATATTGGGTTTGGAGCAAAATGAACATCATATTCGTGAACGAGGGGCCGCAATATTTTAATAAAGTGACGTTTCGGGGCTTAACTTCTCGGGGGATATGCGTTTTGGGGGTTAATTTTTCGGGGGATAAACGTTCGGGAGGTATGCTACCCTACCATTATTTCATATTAAACTAAAACAAAATAGCTACCGGAAATAATTATTGCAAAAAGCTGTTTAAATGTATACCAATAATAAAGCTTATTTTTCAATTTTTTTTTTTGTTTGTTTTATATTAGATTGCAAAACAAGCGCTGCAGGAAATGGTTATCTTACCGTCCCTGAGGCCGGAACTTTTCACGGGACTGCGTACACCTGCACGAGGATTGCTCCTGTTCGGTCCACCGGGTAACGGCAAAACCCTGCTGGCGCGTGCCGTAGCTACTCAGTGCAACGCGACGTTCTTCTCGATATCCGCGGCGAGTTTGACTTCCAAGTACGTCGGAGAGGGTGAAAAATTGGTCAGAGCGTTATTCGCGATAGCTCGAGAGCTCCAGCCTTCCGTCATCTTCGTCGATGAAGTCGACTCGTTGCTTAGCGAACGGCGTGACAACGAGCACGAAGCGTCGAGGTATAAAAAAATTAATACACGTACAATGGAGCGTCGATGGGTAAAAATGATAACTAAGCTATGTTTAACGCTACAGACGATTGAAAACCGAGTTCCTGGTAGAATTCGACGGTCTGCCGTGCAACCCTGAGGAACGCGTTTTGGTAATGGCCGCGACGAATCGTCCGCAGGAATTGGACGAAGCCGCACTGAGAAGATTCACTAAACGGGTATACGTTACTCTGCCGGACGCCCGTACGAGAATAATGCTTTTGATGAGACTATTGGGAAAGCACAACGATCCTTTGACGACCGAGGAGTTGGAAGAAATGGCGACATTGACGGAAGGATATTCCGGCAGTGATTTGACGGGTTTGGCGAAGGACGCGGCCCTCGGACCCATCAGGGGTGAGTCGGGCGGTAACACGATCATGTTTATTAATTGTTCAATGTTTATTGTGTAATGTAATTTTTTAAATTTTCTTCCCCGAACGTAGAGCTCAATCCCGAACAAGTTAAAGCCCTCGACCTGAATTTGGTGCGAAACATAACAATGCAAGATTTCTTGGATTCGTTGAAGAGAATTCGCCGCTCGGTATCACCGGCGAGTCTAGCCGGTTATGAGAAGTGGAGCCTCGAGTACGGGGACGTGAGTCTTTGATTCAGATAGTGCCCGCGAAAAGGGCTTCGCGCTTCGTTGATCTCGGTAAATCGCGTATTTATCATGTAAGTACAGGCAGTACGATCGATGCGCTGAAAAATTGTTCTGCCTCCCTGGCATCGAAATGACTAAGTTTACGAATCGGAAAGTTTGTAAATTTTTTTTATCTACGACTGCAATATGAACGGTACGGCGGAGGGCGGTGAGGAGAGGTCCGTGACCTATGTCCACTGTCGACCGTTGAGTAACGTAGAATCCGTCGCCGAGCAGTGCCTCTCGGACGAGGGAGTAAAAAAAGAATTGTTGATTTATGAAATGTCAGAGAATCACCGTGGCTTTTACCACATTTTTGCAAGCACTTCAAGATTTAAAAAATCGTTAAGACAAACAAGAAGTACACGCGCACGTACAGACACGGACACACGCACGCACACGCGCGAGCCTACACACGCCCGCGCGCGCACACAACGTACACCTACACACCTACAAATGCAATCACGCACGTCCAAGGAGATGATAAGTAACGAGAAACTAATCAAGTATTTATCAGTTCGTCGATATTCATGTACAAAAGACAAAAAACCTCCTATATCAAATCGTATCGTAACTCTGCATATGTGATTTTCGTGTGAATGATACGCAGTCAGGATAAAGTAATTTGCGAATGAAATGAATAAAACGAAACGGGCCTTGCGAGAATCAAATTATTAAACTCGACGACGAATCAATCGATTCTTCGCGGAATTGATCGTCGCTGTACGATATACAGCAACCAATGAGATTGGAATCGATCGATAAACGGTGTAAAGCAAACGTCAATGACAACGAAATGCACACTCCTGAGATACCCATTAAGGACACAAACAACCCCGTCTTTTCCCAAAATATACTTCGTAAGTGAAAAACAAAAAAATTGCGATTCATCGCGGTCAAGTATTTATTTCAATGTCAAAATTATTGTGATGACCGATTGCGACGAAACTCGGATGTACTTTTTCTCAGAGGTCTTGTACTAGTTGTTCGCGATTTTTTTTTCTTTCTTTAGTTTATTTTTCGTTCTCGCATCTAGTCGTGCATGTTTCAGCTGTGGGGATGACGTGGCTTCGACGGCTTTCGCATTATCAACGACACACACACACACACACACACACACACACACACACACACACACACACACACACACACACACACACACACACACACACACACACACACACACACACACACACACACACACACACACACACATATATATATATATATATATATATATATATATATATATATATATATATATGTATATATATATATTATTTTTTTTCATTGCTTTTCGGGAAAGTCTATTCCCGGCGGATTGTCTGTTTGCCAAGTATTTTTGTATGCCGGCGTGTAAAAACAAGAAACGACGTTTTTTTGTTGTTGTCCCTTTCACAATTCAAACGATGTGATGCTGTTAAGCCTTATCCATACGTTAAATCTAATTGATTAAGTAAGGCACTCGGAACAGTCGATGCCCAGGGTGGGACACATTTGTCGACGAAACGTGCCGGCATTTTTTTAAACGGATCTCGCTCCGTCGAATAACGGCGAGAGAAAAATGTAAGCTATAAATATGAGTCGGCAGTCGATTTTGCTGCTATCGTTAGAGAAGAAAAAAAATTGAGTACAAACGGACGTTGGTTGGATGAGTTATTTTTTGTTTCGTCCGTTCGAGCCTGCTTAATTCTCGCTGCGCCAGTTTATATACGTTATAAGTTTAATTATATAAAACGTATCGCTTCGTCCTCGTCCACTCTTATTTACGTATACTTCGTGAAATTTTACTAGACAAGAATTGCGTCTATGCATGTTTAGATGTAACAGTGTAATCATGAGTTTTTCTTTTTTCCGTTCATATCTTTTTCTCGAAACACGTTTGCCCGTTTTTTTTAATGTCATTCACTATTCCGATCGAATAGAAATAATAATAATATCATTTCTATCCGATCGGACGCATAATCCACGAACTCAAAGAAAAAGCAAGAAAAAAAAACGATTGTAATAACTTTCGTACCGAAATGCTCGTAATCGAGCACGCGTTTTTTCATTCTGTTTCATCTTTTGCACTGTGGAAAACAGAATTCAATCGATTAACAACGCGAAGATATGTTAATCGCGATCTTCCAGCCTTCCGATTGCGAAACAGCTCAGCCTTGATCCGGTTATTTTGCTACTTTTATAACTCATAGCAATAAGGCCACAATAAGAACTGTATTGTAAGCGATATTGTACCTCCTTTCGTATTATCGAAAAGTATTGTTGCAGACAGATATTATATCGAGCGTGTTAACTGTCTCGCGGTTGTTGTTTGGCTGGTTACCAATGAAATGATCCGGTAGAGTATCATTTAAGCCAAACTCATTTATGCCAAAAGAAACTTTCCCTAAAAAGTAACTTGGTTATAGAAAAACCATTGGCGAGTTTCTTTATTAGATGGAAGAGCTCGCAATCACTTCCGATTTAAAAAGATCAGTTTTCGATCAGAAG
>OU824210.1:43859-105615 GCA_917499995.1 Ichneumon xanthorius
CCGGACTTGAATTTGGAAACGATTATCGGTTGTTGCGAAAAAGTTGGATTGCCCAACGAAGGATTCCATTTGGCGATCGTGGAATACATATATAAATGAAAGAACCACGCGTCTCGTTCGTCCGGTTGTTTTGTAACAGGTACCGCGAAAAATGCTGCCGAATCATTGGTTGCGCGCGCCGGTAACGGCCGCCGGAAGGACGATAGGACGATGATGTTTTTACACAGTCGGTAAGGCAGTTTCCTACTTAACGTTAACAGTGGATACGAGAATCAACTCGGTTCCCCGAAAGCAACCGAAAGTATCCGCGACGGCACTCTAGTTTTTCGGAGACCTGACGACCTGACAGCCGACAGCGCGGTCATCCCCACGATAATGTTTACCGCGAGTTTTCATTATTTTCCAGAGATACGAGATAATATAACATTCTCATCGAGTAAATGAATCGATTCGACGCGACAGGGGTACGTCAATAATTCTCGCTGTATCATCGAACTCGCGATGTAGATGTAGCAACGAGCCCCAGAGTCGCTCCGAAATGACTCCCGAGTAAAATTAAAGGTAACACACTGTTAATGCCAATAAAATTATATAATCACCGATCGTTGTTCAATTTTTTTCAGATGTAGAGGTTTACTGGAAAAAAAAATCGTTTCCCAAATCCAAAGAAGACCTTTCCACCAGCCTGGACGATGGAACGGGTAGTTCCCACTAGCTGGTGGAACAAAATTTTACTGTTCACTAGCCTCGCCTGCGCAGCATTTTGTCTGACAGTGGAACAATGTGCCGGCCTAACTTCGCTGCCGATTTACGTGCCCATTCTATGGGCTCTGCTGGTCACCGTAATCTCTACATGGCTGAGCTTTTTCCTGCTCAAAAAGACTCTGAAAGCCAGCGCTCCGTTCTACATAACCCCTGTAACACCGTGGATCCAAAAGATCATCACTTCCTACTTTAAACTGGACGCCATTAATAAAGATACATCAGAAAAGTCAAATCTCAATGCCGCGGATGGGATAGATGGCAATAAAAATATTTCCGACAAGGATTGCGAATGGAAAAAAAAAATGATAAAAAATGTCTGTAACTCAAAATATCGTGTAATCTCGGAGAGAAGCAGAGAAGCCAAATCGCATTCCCTCTGTGGCATGGACTTGGAAAAAATAATCAACAAAATTGAGATTAAATTCATGGGGGTGTGGTACGACGAGCTGAGCGACGACAGAGCGTTCAAGGAGGAGGCGAACGAGCTGTTCTGTAAATTGTTGAAGAGAATTTCCTTGAAAATATCATCGATCGACGAGATGCGTCTGGCCCACAAGTTGGGGGACGTTTTTTTTGCTGCATCTGAAGGAGTACCGTCGAGCTCTGCGACGAGTGGAGAAGGGCACAACTGCCGATGTGGAGGAGGCTTACAGATGTACACACCCAGGCGCCCGAAGCGCGTCCACGCTCCAGCATATGCTTCATCGGCTGGTTACCATTCTTGCGGGTGAATTCCTCCAGTGGGAGCTGACAAGTTCGCTACCGTGCAAGTTACTACTTTCAGTTCTTGCCAAACGGGTCCTGCTCGGGTTGCAGGCGATTGGGTGTCCCCGCTGGATATTTGAAAACTGGATTGCCCTGTTGCTCTCCGCCGGTGAAAAAGAAAATCATGGTGTTTCGGATGGTGTTGACAAGAACGTAAGGCTCGCAAGATACCAAAGCATTTGTCTTTGATTAAAAATAAAAACAACAAAAAAGTGACGAGGGAGAAATGTTTAATATCCTCTTACAGGGCATCGTATCGAGGGCCCTCGGCGAGGGTATAGAATCGGCGACGGCAGCGGTAGTTCCCCGTCCTCTGCCATTTTCAATCGATGTGGAAAAATCGGCCTCCGTTAATAGATCGTCCGAGAACAATGATGGAAAGTCACGTATGTCGAATTCGCGCAAGAATTCACTCAGTCTGGATGGTCTGACGCCTATGGTTCACAGAGGCTTGTGGGCCGAGGTTAACGTCTCTCAAGCCGATGACGAAGCGGATGAGGACAGAATATCGCCGGTTTACGATGAACCTACCGACTTTGCGACCACGATAGCGAGGCTACGAAACTTGCTTCAACAGAAATCCACCGCTACGACTCCACTGTAGGCGTCGCTATTTATTTAATATTTTCCGGCAAACATTGATATTGTTTTCCTATCTAAAAAAATTCATCACTCTTTTTAAATGTAAAACATTTTTTTAAACTCACTGATGCCGTTGATTGTTTTATATTTCATCATTTTTCAGACAGTCGGAAGAAAAATCTTACGTCGTGTACGAAGGAAACCAATTCACGAACTTGGCGATACCTTGGACGGAATTTTATACCGCTCCGGATGGTTCGCAGCAGCTCCTCTACTGCATACAATTCGACGACGTTGAGCAGCACGGCGTCGATACGTTCGAGACTACAACGGCGACTGTGAGAAGACAGTACACCGACTTTGCCGCGCTTCACGCCAACTTGGAGGAGGTATAAAATATTTACTTATGACAAAGTGTTAAAAAATTTGTGCTCGACTGACTGGTCCGGCTCTCGGTAGGTACCTTCATTCTGCGCTATAATGTCGGAGATTCATTTGCCGGAGGGTGGTGGCCGCACGGAAATGGAGCATTATCTGAGAACCGTGTGCACGAGACTGTCGGCGGATTCGCCCCCTCAGCTTCGTCATTTCCTGAGGCCTAGCAGCGGGACTGGCAAAAAAGCGGATGCAGTCGCACCTCGGCTCGACCGATTTCTCGCCAAAACTGTCACCGGCGTTTTTAATACCCTGAGAACGGTCGTTCCCGGCTTCGAGATGGAGCAGGAGGAAGAAATACAACCTCTCCCAGTGTTGATGCCCTTGTCAGATATTCCTTGGCGATTCGTCGAAAACACGAAAGCCGTGAGTTCTTTTCGCGATGCGATGCAAAAATAATTTCATTATTTTTTTTCTATCAAACTAATTAGTCTTGTTGCAGAAGAGTTTGGCGCTCGAGTTGCAACAGTTGGTCGCGGAGAGAATCGATTATTGCTCGGTCGACACGGCTTACGAGGCGGTTGATTCCGTGGAGGGAAGCGGCGACTCCGAGATGCTCGCTCTCTGGTGGGAAACTGCAAACGCTCCGTATGATGGTCCGTATCACTCTTACTTATCGCACGAAACGTTCTCGAATCAATATCACCGTATAGTTATCGTTTATCTTTCAGAGGAACTCGAGGAGCTCGACTGTCGTTTGAGTATGACATGTGCCTCGATAGATCTTCTATGCGAAATTCTTGCCGGCATCGGCAGCAATAACACGATGCAGCAGGAGGCTGTCGTTAGATGGTCAAAACTGTTATTTGGTAACATCACGGAACCACTCATCCAAGTACGAAATCCGCGACCTCGACGATTCGATTCGAATACCCGATTTTATTACTTTTTACGTTCAAAATTTTACAGTGCCTCGTCTCACGACTGTCTGCCTATCTTAACGATCTGGCCCTCTCCTCCAACGTGCAGATCGACAATCCCGATGAGCCGATCGGAAGCGTTAAGGACAAATTGTCGCTGCTGCTTGAGGCAAAAGTTGCTACCGAGGTGAAACGAGCGTTCGGCGAAGCCGACGCCCGCGCCATAATCAAGTTCATCCTGAGCTCGTTCGAGCACAGAAAAATTAATCTCGATCTGATACTTCAGGTCATCGATATTCTGGCGTCGGAGCTTTTGGCCTCGTGCAGACTCAGCCACGGTAATATGGCGCCATGATTAAAAAAACAAAAAAAATATATCTTCAGCAACATAACTCTATTATTAAGATACGATCATAATCTGGGTACCTGAATGTACAGTGCACTGTGATGTTATAATTTCAATTAATTTCACTTTTTCTTGTTTTTCTTTCACGGATCGTTAGAGAATTTAAATATTGCCCGTTACACGTTACATTATTCTCCGAGTAACCATAGCTGTTTCATTTTAATAATATATAATTCAATTATTAGATCTATACAAAAAAAAAAAAAGATTGTCAAATCTTTTTATGAGTTATCTATGAAAAAACTAATGCATCAGATGCTTTGTTGTAATCCAAAGATAATATAAACTATATATATGTATGTATGTATATAGACAACAGTGAATAGTCAAAATGATGTACGAATCCTTTTTAATCAAAATCAATTATATTTATCATAGAGTATCGGAGTAGGAGTAATCATTGGTTAATTATCCTTGGTACCCGTGTCACTCTGAGCCTTCTGTTTCTCCAACTGTGCTCTGAAACAATCCAAGGTCAAATTCCATAACTAACCGATTCCTTTGAATAACTCATCTCAACAACAGAAGGACGAATCAAGAATCATCATTACCTTAACTGTTGATTGAAATCGTCCTCAACGTCATCATCATCCCAGTTGTCTTCCCATACGCTGATATCCTCGTTGTCCTCGTCCTTGGCCGTCCAATCTTACGATAATGAATCAGCAAATTGGAGGTTAGAAGAGGTACGAGTTGGATCCATAAATACTAAATAATAAAAAAACAAAACAAAATAAATTACCTTCGGTAGGGAATTCTTCGAACTCGTCGTCCTCCTCGAGGAGTCCCAAGTCCACCTTTGACTTGTCGGTCTTCGTGTCCGTCATTGTGTGTTAATTGCAATAGTTTCGGGTAATCTAATACAGACACAACGAAATTTGAATGATGACAATGTTTATAGGTTATGTTTTTCTAGGCGGAGCGACGCCGAGCGGATTTCAATGGACGCGTTTCAATATTAGCTGCAAAAGCTCGATTCTAACTTCTGCAAAATTTTCAACCGGAAGTGAGGTCATACCGAAAATACGTCACCTCCGGTCGAAAAATGACATTTTTTAAACACGAAGTGACGTATTACCGGTATGACTATCGATATTCGCTACTGCTTTCGGTGTATATTTCTTTAGTAATGATAAAGCGATTCGAGCTCATTGGCTGAATAACACATTGCCTTTATTCAAACTGTTTTCCACAATTCATCTTATACTATATCGGTGTCTGTACAAATTTAATTACGATTATGAGCAGCATATACTATCCTCTTTGACAATACGTAATTTTCATATCTCATTTGTAATAAGCTTATTAAAACGTTAAGTTTAGAATGTATGGTATTAATCCGTTGGAAGGACACGATGGTCATATTATTAATAACTCTCATACTATCTTCGAATCGACCAGAGTGGATCCAGCTGACTAAATGGATCAATCTTGTCAATCTTCTCTTGCGACGTCGTTGGAATCTTCGTTTGCGAGCTGGTCTGTCCGACTGATTGTTCTCCTGTAAGATATTTTCAGAAAAACGTAGCATAGACTTATGATACATTCCCCGAAACTTGGAGTTTTATCTGAACGTACCTTGCTGCTTCGCGATACCGTGCTGCAAACCGACTCCGAGATTGTGAAGAAAATCGTCCGACGGATGACAATGCTGTGGCTTCTTCATCGCTCGACCCTTATTGCCTTTCATGCTTTCGAAACACTGGAAAGTTGATCGTGTCGACGATAGGATTCCTCCTACAGTAATTAATAGCATCAATTTCCAATAATTTAATGTAATTTTCCAGGAGATGTGACCCCTCATCCTCTCGGCCCGAAAACAATAATAATGATAACAACAACAACAATAATAATTAGTATTATTATTCTATCAAATTGTTGCATGACGCCGGATATCAATTAAGCTTCATTTAAAAATTTGCTTTCAAATGTTCAAGGTCAGTCGTTGAAAAAATGTATTACAGTTTTTATTAACAACCGCGGTACTTTCAATACTCTTAAAGTGGCTGTCGTTTGCACTCACGTTTCATAAGAGTATCCTGGGCGTGATAGAGTACCATCCGATATCCAAATAATAGAGACTCTCTGTCTATCATAGATCTTCGATATTTTACGAGGGTGGAGAATACTAGTGGCACATCGACGGCTCCGTGGCCGGCGCGAACGTGACACACAGCGGCCGCGGCTAGGAGAAACAATCCGCTGAGAGAACCACCGAGTAAGCAGTGCACGACTATGGGCTTCGGCGAACAATGTCTCAGAGCTTGTTCGGAGAGTATGTCAGTGGCGAATGTCAGCAGAGAACCGGGGCTACACGGCAATCCTCTTAAAAATAGTACACGATAGTTAGCTTATTTTTGTTACGGGGGAAATTAATGTCAGAGCATTATACGACTCACGTCAATGGCCAGGCAATATATTGCATGTGAACCACGATTCTTTCGATCCTGCGCTCCGAGTGCGCCATCGAAAAAACTCTCTGCACGTAAGAGGTGTGATTTGCCGAACTCTTCAGTGATATCGTAAAACTGCCGATAGTTAAGTTGTTTTCCTTACTCGTAGGCCAGTACATTTCGTCCTTCAACTATAACAAAAACAAGACACAAATAAATTATTCTGATGTTTTAATATTTCAATATTCTTGGTAGCCGATAATAAAAAAACATAACATAAAAAAACACCAACTTGGACATTTACCTGCATGTCCGTTGCCAAGCAAGCTACAACTTCGCATCCCTGTTCCCAAATCATTGTCCAGAATGCCTCGTACGATTCGGGTTTTGGTGCTTGCGCCACGATAAAAGCTGCCGGTGTCCACTGCGTCAAATCATTAACGTGCGACGCGTTGATATAATCGGACGACAAATTTGGTGCCGATAGTCTTACTCTGGTCGAGTCGTACGGGACTAAATTCGTCGTTCTGTTCGCAGTCGAATGAGCCTGTGCCACGTAACTCGTTTGTCTTTTCATTTCTCGTGCCTAAAAAGAAGAAAAAAAAAAAACAAAAAAACAACAACAAAAAAAAACAAAAATCAGCAACACAGTAAACCTCTTACGAGCATGGTTATTTATTAGCGTAGAGATAGATGTCTTGCCTCAACGTCGCTTATCTCGCCCCACTTGATATCCAAATTGGTCGAACCGCTGAGAGTCTTCACCGTCAGACTCTCAACGAATTTTTCGTACTTCTCGATGTCGGTTACGAATTTCTGCAGCGCTACGGGATCACCGAGAGGATCTCTCTTCGGTTGTACATCCGTATACCAGGTGTCCCACACTATCTGTAGATTCTCATGTTTGTCCTCAAGGATTTGATGCTGAGTTAATTCCAGGCTATCCTGCATTATCTCAATCTTCTCCGGCAAAACGGACAGCGACACTGCCGCGAAATCCTTCCGCAGCTTGTCGACGGAATGTACTTCAGGTACGAGCGGTGCATGGTTTATCGTCAGATCGAGCTCTGACAGAAGATCCAGATTGGATTTGGGAGCTTGCGATTTAATCGCGGATTCTTCCATTGCTTTCGGTTTTTCCGTCACCGCGCTGCTCGTCTCGATGTTGGGTCGTTGCACGCAAGGCTGAGCGTTGCTGCCTGGCTGGTTATTGTTCGATGCTGTAGTGCCTTGAAGAAAAATACATAGCATAGATGCCTCTCAAAAATAATTCAAATATTCATAAATTTTGTTGCTATCGAACATTTTTTTTAAGACTTGACTCACTGTGATTCTGCAGTTGCGGCCCGTAAGCATTGGTGTAGTAATTCTGATCCGCCGTGGGCGATTGATAAGAACCATTGGAATACTGAGACGAAGGCGTCAGATTCGTTGTCGCGCTGTTGCTAGCATTGGTGTATCTCGAGATCGCACAGTTTTCCTGCTGTACGTACTCCAGTCCCTGTTGACCAGCCGCAGCCGCAGCCGCAGCCGCAGCCGCAGCCGCAGCCGCAGCCGCAGCCGCAGCCGCAGCCTCAGCCTCAGCCGTAGCCGTAGCCGTAGACGTAGACGTAGACGTAGACGTAGACGTAGACGTAGACGTAGACGTAGACGTAGACGTAGACGTAGACGTAGACGTAGACGTAGCCGTAGCCGTAGCCGTAGCCGTAGCCGTAGCCGTAGCCGTAGCCGTGGCCGCGGCTGCAGCTGCCTCCTGGGGCAACGTGAATGTAACATCGTTGGTTCTCTCGGCGTTTCGATTATGAGAATCCTGATACCCCGAACTGTACGAATAGCCGCCGGAGGACGGATCGTAGGCGTATCCGGGATGGCCCTTGTACGAGTCGGTTAACGAACCATCAACTACCGGCGCCGCCTGCGAGGAGTTGGCGTAAGTGTTCCCGTAGGCCTGAGAGTAATTTGGATACTGCATGATACCGGAATTGTGTCCCTGTATACTTGGGTACTGATAATTCTGCAGGTACCCCTGATTGCTCGTTGATTTTGTGTGACTCTGAATCATCTCCGTACCGTTCGAATAGCCGACTCCGCCGACCTGTGTCGGTACGGAGCTCACGATCGGATACCGATGACCGTAAGCGTCCGTCAGGCCAGCCTCGGGCTGATAACTTCCGTAAGTCTGACTCGTGTAAGTCTGAACGGGCTGACTCACCGGCAATTGCGAAACGTGCATGCTCTGCGGATTCGCGCCATCCGGATAATTTTGCTGCCGCTGATTGGCATAATCGGTGGAAACTTGCGGCTGGGTGTTCGAAGCTTGAACAGTATTACTGTAGTAAACATTGCCAATGGGATTCTCTCCAGGAACGTTGATCACATTAGCCGGATACATGGACGAGCGAATCGAGGCTTCGCTCGTTGATATCGACGTGTTCTGCTGAATGTACTGATCGGGCATCGAGTACGGAGAGTTGCTCGGTGGAACGTGAGGAATTTGATTGATCCGAGAAGCGGGATAGCCATGAGCTGCCGGACTGTCCGCGGGCTGAGGATGTTGCTGCATCTGCGGTTGCTGCGAAGCCTGAGGAACGAACCGATAAGTATGAGCGTACAGCTGCTGGTGGGCTTGCGGGAGCACGTCCTGCGCTTGTGGCTGCTGCGCGTCCTGACGAACCTCCTCGCCGCGATAAGCGCACGAGCCAGAGATTTGCTGTGCCGAAGTCTGCTGAACGTGAGACGGGGACTGATCGACGTTAACCACCGGGTCGTAAATTGGCTTGACGGTAGGTTGAACGCTGTGATATCCGGTGGTAGCGTCGGGCTGGACGGACATCGAGCCGTGCGCCTGATAACTATGAGGGTCCTGCACGGTTCTATAATCGCTCGGGTATTGTGTGTAGTCCGTGTTGTCGTATACCGCTCCAACCGGATACCGAGACGGATGAGCGACGTTGTTGTAACCAGCGTATCTCGTACTGTTGCTGGAAACTTCGGTACCAACGGTGCCGTTTCCAGTCGCCTGTCGATACATGCTGTCAGTGTTGGTCGTACCGGTATTCGGAAAACTCTGAGTACCACCGCCGTTAGTGAGACTCGGCTCCTCGCCGTACTGGTACCGGTGAGGATGATACTGAGCCTGTTGCCGCTGAGCCATGTAGTAGCTCGAGTAATCGCTCGGGTAGTATTGCTGATAAATCTGCTGTGGTTGCTGATTGATCGGCTGGAGCTCGGACGTTATCGGTGGAACCGCGTGAACGGGGATCCCGGGGATAGGATCTTGGCCACCCGTCGGATGGGGATTCGGCTGGATCGGAGCCACCGGGACCGTGTGCTTTTCTGCCCCGTAATGATTCTGCTGGTAATTTCCGGGATTGTTGTTTTTCAATCTAGTGGCCAAGTGATCTCGCAACTTCATACCGGAACCTGGTTTTCTCTCCGTGCCGTTTGAAGCGATCGGTGCTTCCACGGAGACGTACGTCGTCTTATCGTTTCTCGCGAGAATCTGCTCTCTCTCCTCCTCCTGCACTCGGCACGTGCTCTTCACTCGTTGCAGTAGTTTCGTCACGTTCACCTCCAATTTCCGGTAAAATTCGAGACCCTTCGTAGATTTTGCCAGCAGATCCTCGTAAGCGTCGTAGGACGTTATCAGAGATGAGATCGTCGAGTCGCGACGCTTCAGCACCTCGTCGACGGCTTTGCGCGTGTCGGCTGTACGAGCGTAAGCGTCCGTCAGGGCAGCGAGAATGTTCTCCTGGGCCGATAGATTCTGATCTATCAGACTGACTAGCGACTGATGCTTTCCGATCTGCTCGGCGAACAAAGCCTCGAGGGAAGCAGATTCCGCGGTCGCGGTTACGAGCAGTCGCGTCAAATCGTCTTGGGCTACCGAGTCACGAAGTTTCGCGTGCAATTCGTTTCTTTGGCGCTGCATCTCGTCAACTTTGCCCAGTATTCTTTTCAACTCTCTGGCGTGAGCTTTGTTGCTCTCGGCATCGCTCTTCTTCTGACTTGCTGGATAACAATATACATACACACATATATATATATATATATATATATATATCTCCCCCCCCCCCCGAGTAAATTTTTCCAGTCGCTTATGATATACCTGAAATATTTGCGCTCGGCGAAGGAATGTTCGCAATGAGATCTGCCAGTGGTTGAGCCAGCACTTGTAAGTTGTTAACATGCAGCGTCATCGCTCTGTGAAGTGCCTGATTGCTCTCCGAGGCTTTAGCGTGAGCTTCCTCGTACTTTTTGGCTTCCCTCGTCAAATCTGTCGCCACTATCGTCGGAGGTCTTTTGCCCATCGCTTCCTGATACTGCTTTTCGCTGCGAGAAGGAAAAAACAATTGCCATAAAACATTAATTGTCCATTATTTGAACATGAAAAGATATCGTGACAATTACCGCTGTTCCTCCTCGTTCAATATAGTATCGATTTCTTTCAGCATCCCCTCAACGTCTCTGTACGTGTCCGAAAGCTTTCTCATTATGTCGACGAGATCCTGTATGGCGTTTGGCCTTGCATTCAGAGCGGCGCAACGCTCCGCCAATTCCTCCGGTAGCGGCAAATAATCCGTTTCAGGATTCTGTACATCCGGATCCCACAGGCTGAGGTGCTGGAGTTTCAGGGACGAAAGGTAGGAGTCGAGCTGCTGATCTTTCTCTTCGATCTTAATGCCGACGGAGCGAAGAATTTTTGCCTTCTCCTCGGAGTAGAGGGAACTCGCTTCGTGTACTTTCATCGGTACTAATCTGCGGGAGGACAGTAGAAAATGTAATCGCTAGTCACGAGACGCAATATTTTTTATTATTGAAAAACGTTCGGAGGAATCATTCGTTCAATTTTTTTACCTGGCGAATATATCAGGACCGGATACATCGGGATCGTTGACGCTGAACGGAATACCTTTGACGAGCGAGGCACCGTTTACCGTCGGAAGAACATCTTTCTCCGGTACTTCCTCGTGATAAATAAATTCGTTCTCGTTCTTGGCGGCTTTGCGTTTTCCCTCTATAACGTCGTTCGTGAAGGTCAGCGCCTCCTCGATGGCCTCCTTCTCACCCAAGATCCCCGTTATTCCCATAGGTCCCTTAGCGCTCGCGTACATCGAACGAGCGTCGTTCAGAGCCGTTAGCGAAGCGTTGTAAAATGCCACGCGCTCACCCATCTTCTGCTGCTCCTCGGCCGCGAGACCCTGATAGAGCTGAGTCACCGCTAAATGGTAGGCCCTCTTGAACTTGACATACCTCTTCCAATTCTGTTCGGAAATAAACGATAGGCGTCAGTTTCCATGATAAACAAAAGAAAATACTTGCACTCGTAAGAACGCGCGCTCGGTCGGGAACAAGTTTCACAACACGGTTGTTTTTTTCTTTTTTTTTTTCTTTTTCAAAATATGATGTATACCTTGTATATTTTGGAGCCTACTGTGTCAGACACCGGATTATCCTCGCTACTGTTCGGCTCCAAGGTCCCCAGAGCCTGAGAGTAGTAATCCACTATCTGCTTGGCAACTTTAGCTACGGATACAAAAAAAATCATTGACGTCGTAAACAAATCATCCTAGTCAAACACATCCAGACACATACCCACTATAGTAGGTTTTCTATTGTCCAGCATACTCTTTTCCAGGATACACTCCTGAGCCTGGGCGAGACTGAGCTGATGCATGAATGTCATGAGTTCCGGCACCATATCAAGACCAGACAGATTGCTCTGTGAGTGCTCGAAGGCCCAGGCGGCCCATTGAAAATGCGAACAAGCCATTTTCATGCCCTCCGCCGTGGTTCTCTCTGTCTTGGCTCCCAATTGCGTATGAACGGCACCGATGTTATACAGTATCGATATTATCTCAAAGCGTATGTTCGCCAGGGAGCATACCATATTCGCGTAGGTGTCTTTCCTGAACAAAAAATTGTTCAACATTTTTTCAGTTTGAAAACATTTGCAATACCGATTTGAAATCGCTAGCGAAGTCGCAATGTACCAGGTGAACATGACGGCGGCGGCCTCGTCGGGTCCCATGGGAAACCTGCTTTGCAGAAAGTGCAACTGGCAATAGTATTTCTGCAGCAAAGAGCATCCGGTGACTGCTATAGGTGGCCTGACTGCCATGCCTCTCAAATTTTCCAATTGGTGTATCTCATTTGAATAAGATTCCGGATCTTCGTTGTAAAAATCGCGTATGTACTGGGGGAAAAAAAAAAAATGAAAATACGATGATTCCGATCAGAACAAAAATAAGCGAGAATAATGTGCGGCGAGTTAATTCAGTATACGGCATTGAATTCCGTTCGGTAATGCAGAAACAGATTGAGTTTGTTTCCGGCGCACAGAAAATTGGCCGAAGGAGGATCTCATTTGCGCAAAAACCAATTATTTCGTGAGCATTTTTTTTTTAATATATAATTTTTTTTAAAGATCTCACCTGTTTCAATTTAGGAGCGAACGCCGTTGTTTCCGGACTGACTTTCAATTGAAATGATATCATCGGCAACCTCGGCACTGCCTCCATCTTTGCTGATGTTAGGGCTTCGTTGGTTGTGTTTTAAACAATAACAAAAAAACAGTTAAAAGTCTAGACTATCCGACGACCACTTTTGTTTGGAGCTGTGTCAATCAATGGTGGTAAACGAAAGATTTATCGGGCGAATCTTTCAAAAGACACTCGCTGGCGGTGCCAGTGGACGACGACAAACGTCAAAAGTTACTCGCGTTATGGATGCCATGAATGCCGTGTTACGAACTGTTACGAACTCTCCCCCCACCACTGGGCTTCTTTCGTCATTGTGGCGTTAACGCGTTAACGCGCACCGGTAAAGAGGAGAGGAATAGGTGCTCGGTGCTCCAACGTTAAAATACCGGTCACATTTGTTTCCTCTTTAATTTACCGTCACGCGAACGAGATTACCTTTCATCGTTCGTTATCGTTAAAAATCGGCAACATTCGTCACCGTTCGGATACGAAAATACTATTGATAATTTTACCGTCGACATAAAATCCGAAAGGGAAATAAAATTTAGAGATAACTGAATTATACCGGAATTAAATTAATTAAGATAAAAAAATTAATTGTCACGCTGAATAATGGGAGTTGGCTGGTTGCCGCAGTCAATCGCGCGATCGCGCGGTTGTTGAGGACGCGGGCGGAGAGGGCGGGTGTGGGGGGCGTGACTCGAACCGCGCACGTTATATTACGCGCTACAACTCCGGCTAGGTTCCGTGACACGCATAGAGCGCATACTTAGATGGCAAGAGTGCATTAAAGTTAACATTCGTATGCGCGCTGTTGTGAGATTTGAAACCCTTCTATGCGCACATTAAGCGCTCTATGCGTGTCACGGAACACGGAACCTAGCCTCGTTCTTCATACAATATTACAATTTGCACACCTACCGCCTACAAAACCAGTATTAAGCCACGAGCAAAGATAAACATTACCACTCTCGGCCGAGGAACGGTCACTCGCGTTGTGTCACACTCTCGGGATTACGAGTAAAAAAAAAACAACAACAACAACAACAACAAAACTGAGTGTGTGTACATTAATACATCCCCGTCTCATATCCGGACTTCGTACACGCAATTATCGTTGATGATATACCGTTTATTCGTCGTACAGAGTAATTCCCAGTTCGTTTATCGTCACCGTTTCACTAGTGTATTATTTATCGGTTGCCGTTCGACCTTTCTCGTACTGTCTACGCGTTTTTCACCGACCAGGGTGATTTTTTTTCCAGTCACGAATCGCGCTCACGGCTCGAGCGCCGATGCCGTGCAATTTTTTCGTGAAATGAAGAGAGCGTTAAGCCGGATAAATTGTACACGGAATTTCGATTAGGGCCAGGCGTTTTCTTGGACAGGTTAAAAAAAAAAAAACTACTGCCCATTGATTGTACATAGAATCGCACAGCACTGCAATGGCCCAGTTCCTGCCGAGCAGCATTAGCGGACAAGTGAGTTCCAGCGCTGGCGAGAGGGCACAGACGGAGAGGGATGACAACGATGCCAGAACCAAGACCAAGATGAAAAGGTCACGCCGAGGCAATTGCAAATTGAACGCCAACGACGGCCTAAATCTTAATGAAGTCCTGCTCTGCTTCAACGGACCAATCAGCCGGGAGCAAGCCTGGGCGCTCTGTCATCAAACTGCCAGGACTCTGTCGAATCTGCCGTCCAACGACTTGCGGGAACTCTCCGAGCTCTCCGAAATTGTACTACACAAAGACGGACACATCCTCCTGGAATTGCCAAAAGGTAATAAAATTATATGTCACGATTTATCGTCGTTTTTTTTTTCATTCGTTTATCATTAAGAAGAAAAAAAAATTTCATTATAATAGAATCACAATGTTAATAAATAAAATACATGTTATTGAAGGCGAATGAATATTCACTTTTAATCTATTATGGAGATTAAATTTTTTGTTTTTATAGTCACATTTTTATCAGACTGGAGTAAACAACTCGATTACTTTCTGTTTCAGAATCGCAGAGTACATTGCCAACCGAACAAAAAGTATGCCAGAGAAAGGCATTCATTTTTTATTAAATAAAAAAAATGGATTGTCATTGTTTAAAAAATTTCAATTTTTTTGCAGGTCGTTTTTTCTCTCGGCATTATGATATTTAATGCCCTTGACTTTGCCATGGACGAGCGAGAAGAAACGCCGCTTTCGCCCGATCTCGAAGATCTCATAACAACGATGACTCAAGCGGACGAAGGTCGCTTATAAAATATCGTAACGGGTGATATATCGGCAAGTCGATGCGATATTTAATCGTTTACCATCGTTGGTCTCTTGCAGAATGCGAACCGGACACGGAGGAGCGACTGCAGGAAACGGACGACGAGGGAATTGAGCGTGATTCGGGCGACGTTGAGATGGACGAGTTGCCGATGGCGAAGAGCAACGGCGGTAACACGAAAAATTCTAACCGCTGTAGCTTGAAAACTATAATTCAGGTAACGCAACTGTTGAGCCTCGTACTTCGTTCGACTTTCGAAGCTGTTTTATTTTCAACGAATTACGATATCACGGCGTCGTCTCACTGACTCGCAGATGTGTGTGAGGCACGTAAAGGGTACCGAAGACCAAGCCGAAGCCCACTATCGTGCCGTTATGTGCGCGTTCGTGTCTGAGGCACTGGAGCTCTCAATGTTTCTCGAGAAAGTCACCAACGAAAGGAAACAGATTAATTTGAAAAATTTCGCATGCGCCGCTGGCCCTCGTCACAATGCCACGTCGTCGCAGCATTTGGAAACGCTGAATTTCGACGACTGGGTAAGATCGAACATTCGAATTTATTTCACTCACGAACAAGGATATTGAAAAACGGTGCAGATTTTTTAAAATTATCTATCCGATAATTATGTTTGTTTGTAGACAGACATTAGGATATGGCGGGCGATACAAGTACGTAAGCAGCGTAGATTATGCCTGCACGTACTATGATTTACAAGTATATGCATGCGATCGATAGTCTCAGATGGGCCATTTATATTGGCCTTAAGTCATTCTTGAGCGGTTCGCTGCTGCGGTATCATAAATCGTGACCGATCGTTAATCGGTCGTGTATCGTCGATCAATTTACGCGTAATCTCACGATCGAGTATGTAAACAATGTCTATTTCCATCAGGCGAGGTTTTGGGTACAGGTGATCGGCGAGCTGCGACGAGGCGTGAAATTGAAGAAGGTCGAGGCGAACCTGGGAAAGCGCGGTCGATCCCGCGGAAGAGGAAGAGGGGCCGAGTTCGAGCTAACACCGTACGAAATACTCATGGACGATATCAGAGAGCGTCGGTATCGTTTGAGAAAGGCACCGGCACCATCTCCGCACACTAGAAAAGATGCGAGAACCATGGTCCTCGATTTCATAAGGAGTAGGCCGCCTCTGAAAAAAGTATCATGTTTAAAAAACTATATATATATCTTCTTTCAAATTGTAAATTCGCACGTAAATTTTACGAATCTTCTCTAATTATTTTTTCTTAAAGGCTTCCGACAGACAGCTACCGCCGATAAAAAAGCAGTGCACTGATCGCGAGCTACTGATGGAGAGCATAAAGAAGCCTCCGAGACCACTGAGATCCTGCACTCATCGCCTCCAGCCACAAACAAAGCTAAATCATCATTCGCTAAATGCGCAGCAAGGTGAGCCGACGCAGCGCTTGCGCAAAAAAAAAAAAAAAAAAAATGCTCGACGTTTCATTCAATAATAGCCACACAGTATTTCGTTCATTATCAATAATTTCGAATATATTACTATTAAATAGTTTGCACAGCAAATAATCATGCGGAGCGAATAAAGTTTGCTCTCGAGGTATCGAAAGCCCTGCTGCATCCCTTAGTCTTCCAACCCACGAGATTATGCATGTAGGGGAATTTTTCGCTAGAAGAAATAGTACCGATTTATCGGAAGAGCGCTCTCCTACGGCCCCACTGTTTCATCGTCTCTCGGCGGAGCGAAAACTTCCCATTCGTCGAACGGATAAACAAAAAATTTCGGAGCAATAACCGTTCCTCCGATAAACGACGTTCCTCAGCTTACCCGTAGCGACGAAAATGCTAGCCATCGACGATGCTTCACCCAACCAAGACAATAAAAAAAATGAGGATCGAACTCTTTGGAAAAATTGACCGGACCAACGGTCAATAATTACTGCTTCAGTGAATAAAAATGAATGCTTTCGTAAGTACAGTCCTCGATGTAAAAGTCCGCGAGATTACTCATTGTCGTTAATTTCTTAAACGATTCCCGGGTCGGGACAGGCCGTGTTCGAGTATAGCGCGTGTATCGAGGTTGGGCTTTTCTGTCTGTCGTAAATTCTCAAGCTTCGATAAATCGGCCCAAGTAAGGGTACCCCGTCTGACGCGATGGTAGAGTTGCTCGTGACCGCGCACAGTCACCGCCGATCAATAATCCTCTGTAGGCGTGGAAATGTTAAGTACGTTCGCCAGGCGCGCCCGCGCGTAAGGGAGAGCGGCCCGCGAGGGTGTATAAAATAAGATATTACTCACAGATACAATTTAACTACGACGCGCGCGCCTCGATGTACAGTTGTTTGTTTTACGGTTAAACTGTACAACGTATGCCGCTCGACGATTATCGCCTCGCGTACGTTCCCGGTCGCGTCAGGAGTCGTCATAAGGCGAGTCTCGGATTTTTTTTTTATTTTTTGTTTCTTGTTTTATTTGTTTGTTAAAAATTCTCCAACGAGACTGAAAGAAAACGGGAAGTTTCGTTAATGCGAAGGGGATTAGTGTAACGCGATGTATGGCAGGAGGTCGGACACGGGTGAATCGATAGAGGACGAAGGTTCTGACCTTTGTATTTAATTAATAACGCTCCAATCGTAACATTATCTTTTTTTCAATGTAAAAAATATATATAAAAAAATTAATGATCGTCGATATAAGTGGGCGTTGATGAGAGTTTAACCGTCGCGCGAAGTGACGAAACTCGCCACCTCGGCTGACTCCGGAACAGATGATGGCTCGCGAGCGCGGTAGAGCGACGAAAAGTGGGAGAGTAGGTCGATGTTATGAGGCTCGTACGGATAACTGATTTAACGGGCCGCGAGGGAAGCTGAGGAACGATGCTGCTGGCAGTTGGCGGAGAATCTCGGAGGATCGTCCTCGGTGAGGTGCCACCGGCTAAGCCCGAACAAGAGCAAGAGCCTGCTCAGGATGTCGCGGCACAGTGGCGGCATCCGGAAGGTCAGGGTTCGTTTCCGGTACCACAGCCTCGTCAGCGTACTGGCAAGGGACCAGAAGCTCGGGCTCGGGGAATTGGGAATCGTAAGTCTTGTAGAAGGCGCTTTAGGGTTTCAGGTAATCATACTCATTGATCACAATCCTCCTAATCGTACACTCTTACTTTTTGCTTCATTTCGTTTGGAGAGTTTCTTTTTTTTCTCTCTCTCTCACATATGTATCTTTCGAACTTTGCATGACACGCCGAAATACGATATCGCACCATTGCATCGTCATAGTCATGAGAGTTTAGGAGAATTTTTTTTTCGTCAAACTTGTCTTATCCTATGGAGCAGCAGGGTTTTTTTTCACCACCGCCAGTAGTGGCGTTGTGCGTTGGGTTACTTTGAACAAACGAAGTCTGTATCTAAATATTTTGTTTATTTACAGAAAACACGCAGGACAGTTCGCATATAAAGGAGAACGAAGGTAACACTCCGAAATATCGTCGTGGATCGTCCGAGGCTGAGCACTCTACTATGAAACAGCCACGGAAGCTCATACCCGTGGATTTCGATCTTAAGGTGACGATATATTTTTATCTTCGACCCTTTCTTCGAATCAATATGCTGTTGATAATTATGAAAGTCGTACACGTATATATACACGAATTACGAGAAGAGTTGGTGTTTCTCGTTTTTAGCTCGACGTCGAGGAAGACGATGAGGACGACGACGAGGACGACGAGGAGTACACCGTAACGAGATTCGAGGATGAGGACGAGGCCACGAACGTGTGGGAATCGAAGGAAACCGCTTATCGGCCCCGCGTAACCGCGAGAGCCGGAGGCTGCTGCGACGAGGACGACGACGAGGACAAGAGCTCCGCGAATCCTTGGCGAAAGACCGGAGGTCTTCGATTAACGCGAAATGAATATCATCGTTTTTGTGACGCTCAACTCGAGTGTAAATTTTATATATATATATATATATATATATATACCTATATATATATTTTTTTTTGTTTTTTTTTTTTCGTCGACGTTGCGTAGGAATGTCTCTTATCGATATTAATCGTGGGAACTTCTTTCTTTTCCCTCTTACAGCCTACGACTTGGCGACCCAGTGCCCATCGAGGCGGGCGTCAGTCCGCAAGCACACCGGCAGGGGCAGTACAGCCTCGTTTCTTCCACTAACCGGTACATCATCGGTGCCACATTCGAGGCCGCAGAGTCGTCAGCACGCCGGCTTGATTGATTCCGATCTGAGAACCAATTTAAGCCCTAGTCCGAACTCGAGTCCGAGTCTAAGTCCGCGTCCTCGCGAAAGAGCCTCGCTCAAAGGTCACGGAATCGCTTCATCGGAGTTTCACGATCAAAACGTCGATCAGAGTCTCCAAGTACGGCAAAGCTTTCAGCCAAGATCCATAGCTTCCACAAAATACACATACGTTTACGTGCGTTTACGTTTCTCGCAGAAACCTTCACTGGGAGACATGTTCCTCGACGAGCGGCTGTCGTTGACCCTCGAGGAAATAGTTCACATACGAAGCGTTCTCACCAAAGCGGAATTGGAGTCCTTGCCGGTCGAGGGCCGCGTCAAGGAGGACGTCGAAAAGAGACGCGTGTGCTTCCTCTGTCTTAAAACTCGTTTCGGCCTTTTGGGACCGTGGGGCCAGCGTTGTCGGCTCTGCGAGAGAACCGTATGCGTAAAATGTTACTCTAAGGTAATTTTTACAAATTTTTTTTGTTAATTCGTCTCGTGCACTCGCACCGGACGTCGGTGTCCGAGGCCACTCACTGTGGCCTCGGACACATATATAATGCATCTATAATGACCTTGAAGATATCTGCATGACATGCAAGTTCATCTTTGGCACGCCTCTCTCAATGGGCTGCTTTAGAAAGAAAAAAAATGGTTCACTTGTAGAATTTTATTCTCCAAGTGAAGTTCCCGAGCTAAGTTTGTGCGATGATGCACAACACAGCCGTTATAACATAATGAAATTTAATCTCATGCAGGTATCTTTGGGGACATTTTGTATATCGTAGATATTCGATCTGATCGGTTTTTTTTTTACTCTCCCTCGACGCAGATGCGAATACCTACGGAACATTTCGCGCACGTGCCAGTGGTGCTATTGTCGCCGGGACTTCTGATGTCTCCCTCGAATTCCGAGCCCGAATCCGGTGCCAGAAGTCCCTGGCCCCGACCAGGTGGTGCCGTTGGCTCCGCTCCCGCCTCACCTGCTCCGAGACGTCGGGATCCTGTGTTGAACAATGCTACCCCGGTCTCTACCCCCAATAGCACGCCCGCGGAAAATACCACACCTGGCTCGACGCCCAACGAGCTTCAGGCTGCCGAGAGAAGGTCGGTAAAGCATAATCGGTAAGCGTAAAAGATTAACGGTAATTCGAACTGACCGAATTTCTTAATCCCGAAACAGATATCAAAAGATCGGCGCAAGTCCGAGCAGGCTGTTGACCCACAGCGCGTTCGGTGCCCTCGGCGGTCACAACGCGGATCAGCGACTTGTTGCGGAACGATTGCGCGGCGTCGCAATGGTTGTATGTCACGATTGTCGTATCATGGTGATACAGATAATCAAGAGTTCGCGAATGACACGCGCAACGATACGCAACAATGTTATCTCACGACTTACCCTAAATCTCTCACCCGCCTATGTTTAAGTTACTATATGTTAAGGTACTATAATACATATAACACATACATATACACACCGATAAACGACATAGAGGTATATGCTATACATAATTATTACTGTAATATAGTTAAAATAACCGACGATTAGACGTAGAAACGAGTATGGGTTTCCGGTGGTTGGCGATATTGTAGATATTAATGGGGCCCAAGAATACGAAGGAATTCCAGAATTTTTTTCCAATCGAACTTTCGACATACGAGAATATTTTTGGAAACGCGATGAAAAAATTGCGTCGAATGAGGGAAAAAAATGTCAAAATCGAGCGAGATAATGCGTGTCGCGCATTTCCGGCGCGACGACCGTGCATGCTCCGAAGCCCGTTTTCCTTGTTTGTAGAGTTCTATTTTACTATTACTAAACTTTCGAAGTGAGAGGCGGCGCTGGTGCGCTGGTAGAGACGACGATGGCCTAACGTCGAAACGACGATTAATGGTAAAGTCTAAGCGAAGAAGAAAAAAGATAAAATCCAAACAAACAAAAAGAGGTATTCATCCGACAATGTGCCGGTAGTTTTGGCACATGGCACGTCGGGGCATTATAATGTATAACTGTTGAACTCTTTTACGAACTACTAATGGGGTATTACAAACAAACAAAAAGATTGGTGATAAATAACGAGCGGGACACGGAGCAAAGTCGTCTCGCGAAACGAAAACTGTTTGTTAGTGGCACGCTGGTATCGGTATCGGTACGGCGCTTCGGGCCTCATTATGAAACGTTATTAGACCGAACTTGAAGAGCACGTAACAAAAGGATCATAAATTAGTGAATATACCCGATCGATGATACTAAGGGAATTTTAGGCTTTCCTGATTTGTTCAATCCACTCGCGTACGCTCCACTACCTTCCCTCCGAACTGGAGATTGATAAGATGAAATATATATATATCTCCTGAAGGAAGCATGATTCTGTATGTACCGATCTTTTGTTTTTCCATACAATCACCTCGACGTTCTTTTGAGGCTCGAGCTGACTTTGAGTGGATTGAGCTTACGATTGTCCGCAAAGATTATGGGCAGGCCCCAATTTCTTGCACGTATCGCTGTTGACTGGACAAAAAAAAAGAATCAGGTAGAATAGCGAAAGTACAACCGAGTATAAAAAAACGTATTATTTAGCATAGGGTTGTACGGATCGAGATCAAACGTTTCGTTGATGGATAATTATTTACATGTAATAATGTATATTAAGTGTAAAAGGTGTTCTTGCTGTCTGAGCCCAATAACTCTTATCGTACCGAAAACTAGATGATAATTCATCGAATTTAAGCTGAATGATTTAACGAGAGATACATTGCCGACTGCGCGGATGGTACCGAATGTTTCAATGGTGTCTCATCTGTTGTTTCCGTATTTTTTATTTTTTTTAAACACTATTGTCGATACCAAAGGGACCGGTTAATTTATAAATACGTACTTGTTTATCGTTAATTTATTGCTTCAGATGATACACTTTTTATTTATTTATTTTTTTTATCGTTCTAGGGAACCTTGCAAGGTGCCATACAATCGTGTCGAATTGCACAATTCTGTTTATAGTCGATCTTCTCAATATTTACTATCTTTTTACCAGTGACACGCAGATCGTAGATTTTATTTTTTTCTGTGGGCTTTACTCACTCTACGTGCACTTTGACGATTGTTTCCAATAGATTTTTCTTCGATCGAGACGACTATACACCCGATGTTTAACGATAAATTATGATCTCCGTTTCCGTTTACACGTCTAGAGCATTTATCGGTGAATCTTCCGGTTCACGATGTACTGCGCTGAAAAAGTAATCCAATGTGAAAAACGAAAAACAAAAAAACGGAATTAAGAAACGAGCAAGCCACGATGATCGAATTCTCTAATTTTAATGTTACTTAGAAAAAGCCAATCATGTAAAATAAATTAATCGCGTTAACACAACGTGCATTCCATTCGAGATTCGAGCTTTCCATTATTTAATGCAGTCATTTTCGATCACAATTAGTCTACCGTTATGATAGTAAACGACTAGTAGTAGGAAAAACATGAAGTATTTTCATTTTTTTTTCTTCTTTTCTCTACCGTTATTATTACAAGCGTTAGAAATGATTTCATCTACGATTAGTTACACAAAGAAATCGATCGATTTCATTATTTGATAGAATGGACATTCCCTAATTTGGCAGGATAAATACTTCCTCGAAATACTCTTTTATACAGACACACTCACATACATCCGTGGGTGCGTGCGTGCGTGCGCGCATGTGCGTGTGTATCAATCAATATCTACGTTATAAAATCGAATTTCCGTAAAAACACTCACCTGCCTCGAAAATACCTAGAGCGCGGGAGAGACGAGCTGATTCCTTAATTTTATCGAGGAATTCGACACAATAAATAGTATCTAGATCAAAGACAATATACAATTTTCTTCCTTTCACCATCTCGTCAGTCATGGTTTCTCTTAAAAAAAATGTGTACCGACAATTCCGATATCGTGTGCTATATATATCTAAATGCTGCGTGAAACTGTAAAATAAATTTATCGTCCGTGAACATTAATCAATGATGGAATCTTTGCGTAATGTTTATTTAAGTAGTTTTTAATTTGTTCATTTCTAATCGTAGGTATACAGTTTATAATTGTATACGCGGTTGTACTATTTGTCATGTGTAATTGTCAGGAGTCGAGTTTTATTATTTCTTTTACGCGTCTCTCTCTCTCTCTCTCTCTCTGTGTCTCCCCCCCCCCCCCTCTCTTCGTGTTTATTTCTCTTTTTTTCGATATCTCTCGTGAACAATGCATCTCATAATAGTATTTTTATTTTTATTCATTTTTAAAAATCTTGTTTGTTTAATCAGTAATGTTAGCCGTAAAGCGAATGGGATATATTTACATGTTGGCCCAATTTCGATTTACGGCCCGTGGCCGGCAGATGCGAAAATTTTAATATATATAAACCTCTTACTTGGCTTGATGTTGAGCGTTGGCGCGCCAAGCATGCGATAAAATTGGTGATAAAAAATCAAATAAAATCAAAGTAAAATAAAGAAAGGCCGCTCAGGCTCTCGAGAGTTGATTCTGTGTATTGCGTACAGTTTTACGCGTAGCGATGGACATCGTCGCGCTTGACTAACACGGAATTGAGTTTTTGTTTTGTTTTTATCGTTGTGGGGTGGGATCCCCGTCATATTTTTCGCTAATGGTACGCTCAAGCTACGCTAATGTTACGCTAACGGTAACCTTACGGCAACGCAAATGTCAATCCGATGTCAGTGACAGACTAAAGAAAATACATTTTGCTGGCTTCCGCTTCGCAAGCAACTCTGAAATGCATTTTATTTCACTCGGTGGAAAAATGGCGGTTTTTGCGCAAATCCCCATTTTCACACCTTGTGAAATAAAATTTTGTTCGATACTCGTGCGAAAAACGTTTTCTGAAGTCGCGTGATTGCAACACTTCACAACGCCTTCGGCTCGTGCTGCAAACTCACACTCATCAGAAAAAGTTTTTTCGCACGAGTATCGAAATGTACTATTCTTTAGTCTGTCACTGCATCGGATTGACATTTGCGTTGCCGTAAGGTTACCGTTAGCGTAACGTTGTCTTAGCTTGAGCGTACCATTAGCGAAAGATATAACGGGGATCCCGCCCCTGGGCCTAGATCCCCATCACATCTTTCGCTAATGATACGATAAAGTTGCGCTAAAGGTAACCTTACGGCAACGCGAATGTCAATCGGATGTCACTGTTAGACTAAAGAAAATACATTTCTGGGCCTAGATCCCCATCACATCTTTCGCTAATGATACGATAAAGTTACGCTAAAAGTAACCTTACGGCAACGCGAATGTCAATCGGATGTCACTGATAGACTAAAGAAAATACATTTCTGAGTTGTATTTTCAATTCAGCAACTCAGAAATGTATTTTCTTTAGTCTAACAGTGACATCCGATTGACATTCGCGTTGCCGTAAGGTTACTTTTAGCGTAACTTTATCGTATCATTAGCGAAAGATGTGATGGGGATCTAGGCCCTGAGTTGCTGAATTGAAAATACAACTCAGAAATGTATTTTCTTTAGTCTATCAGTGACATCCGATTGACATTCGCGTTGCCGTAAGGTTACCTTTAGCGTAACTTTATCGTATCATTAGCGAAACATGTGATGGGGATCTAGGCTGCTCTTGTCTTTAATAGACATGCGTTGCGAGCTTATCATTCTCTGCTTAGTCTCCGGTATAGGACCCCAACCATCGGTATATTATGATAATTAGAAAAAATTAGCTTGAACTTTATACAATTGCTTTTTTTTGTTTTTTTTTTTAGAAATAATTTAACAGCTACGTTTGTCACGTACGGATAGCGTAATGACCCGCCAAAACCGGAGAATCGGGAGGGACGAGAGTTTATTTTTTCAGGGCTATACAAGTACGAGGATCGACGATGCGGGCACTTAATCAATGACAAATCGATGAATAGGACAAATAAGTTAGTGTTGTCAACATGCGAGGAAAGAACATTGTTTTACGGGCAAGGATATTTGCTGTTGTACTTGAAAAAAGATCGAAGAATTGCCATTGATTCTTGCGAAGAAATTATACTTCTGAAATCGCTACAACGCGAACAGTTCAACTCCCCCCCCCCCCCCCCCGTCGTCGTCTCTCTCTCTCTCGTGTCGAGTATCCAACACTATTTTTCCTACCAGTCGATGACGTAGAACGAAAAAGAATTTTTCGATCGTTCCGTGGTTCAATCCGTGTCAGAGACTTCTCGCTGCTTCCGATCTCGTTCGCCTAACGTGCTCGTTCAGATATTGCGCGAGGCTCCAGCATGGAACATCTCTTCGATTAATTTTCCACGATGATCGTGCGAGAGCAACGATTATTGAATCGAGTTCTTCCATGCATTAACTGCGTGAAACTTTATACGTTGGTCAACGTATGAGGCAAGTGGCACAGATTCGCTGAGGGCCGATGCAATCGTCGTGGCAGAACGCGCCGCACTGACGACATATCACCATAGCCCCTCGCATGTTGCATTCGCATGGAGGCGGCGGATCACCGCCCATTATGACACCCGGTGCACCGGGCTCCGCGCCACCGCCGCCGCGGCCGTCGGACGTTCCTCGAGCCTTCAGGGTCACCGCCTGATGGGAACCTTCGCCCGCGCTCGCCGGTCTTCCACGCACCAGGTGAACTCCGATACCTGCTATCTGAGGTGGCAACGGCGGAGCCGAAGATGCTCTCGGTGCTCCGTCACTGACTCCGGTTCGTTGTACGAGAATGTACTGTCCGAAACCCCCGGTTCCGTTCGAACTCAACTGCGCCACTGCGTTGCTGTCCGCAACCTGAAAATATGTCAGACAGTAAAAAAAAAAAAAAAAAAAAAAAAAAAAAAAAAAAAAAAAAAAAGCTAGTGGGGCAAAACGGGGTTTTTGGGCAAAACTAAATTTTCCAATCATTTTTGGGGCTTTTCAACTGGGCAGAAAAGCCTGATGTATCCGATAGGGCGAATTCGGGCATCCAAAAATTATTGGAATCTCGTTTTGCCCAAAACCTCGTTTTGCCCCGTTGCCCCATTTTGCCCCGCTCTATCCTACGAGGTCACTGCCGGTATGCCATCACTCGCGGTAAATCTCCGGAAATGTAAATTTCCAGTTTCTAAATTGCGTTGGCCATAGCGTTAGTAAGTAAATAAATAAGTGCACCTCCACAGGTGCGGCCTGTCGAGCCGTGGCGAAGACCTGCCTCAGCATAACCGCTTGAGTCTTGTTCTGCGTCTGTTTGCCGTGTTGAGGCGATTGCTGATGTTTCTGTGTTTTCACCGTCGTTATGGTCCGTCCGCCGGATTTACTCGTGGTGAATGCGCTGTCGCCACGAGCAAGCAAACTCGGTGGTGGTTTGAGATGGGCTTTGAGCTGATCCCGGTTCGGGGAGCTTTGAATTACCTAATGAAATGGACACGAAACGATGTACAACGAATAATCCGCCGAGAATAAATATATGTTAATTTGCGTTAAATTACAGCTTGCTTACAGCTTGACAAATCTGATAGCTACGCTCCAGGTTTATAGCTCCGGGTGGTTCCTTCGTCGAGCTTCTCGATCGTCCGCCGCCCTGCTCTTTATTGCTGCTCCTCGATCCCCGATAAGTTCCTTGGCCATTGCCACGCGCCGTTCTCGCCGGTACCGTCGCCGTCGTGTACTGCTGACTCTGCATATTCGCGACGATTTGCCGCGACTGCGAGTTTACTATAGGTGTCTGATGCTGCACCACTATTGCACTCTGTTGATGTACCTGCGTCGGCAATCCGACCGTCGCTTGGACGACGCTCGCATGTACCGCGTTTCTCACACCGATATTGTTCGGCACCGTGGTACGGACGACCACGTTGTTGCTCTGCTGCTGGCCCGCCGCTAGCTGAACTATTTCCTCCGTCGGCCTGACTATGCTGACTCGATGGGTCTGAGGATTGTGCTGACTCTGAATTTGCGCCGGCATAGAGTTCGTTCCCGTCAACGTTTGTGCGACGTTCTGTTGACCAGGATGAAATCTCGTTTGGACGAAGCGTATCGATTGCAACGAGGGAAACGCTATTATCGGTGGACTCGGCGACTGTACGGTCTTCATTAGACACGTGGAAGCGGCGACGGGCGTTGACGGTGTGTTCATCGTCAAAGTTTCGGCCGATTGAAACGGCGAGCACGCCTGGACAACTGGAAGTTGTATGCAATTGATGGACTCGCCGCTCGGCTCGGGACTGACGAACTGCTGCTGGCCACTGGCGGTAGTCGACATCGAAACGTCGGTGGTCGTCGAGGTATCGCTGCACTCGTCCTGCGTCGTCACCGTGATGTTGGCCGCAACCGTGCCGTCGAGAGCCGCAGCAACGAGCGGCCAAGGCACCTGCAAATCTTCCTGCGCCTTCGTCCAAGTCGCCGATTACGAAATATTCGTACGATTAACCGTGAGTTTATTTTTTATTTTTTTATTTATTTTTTTTTTCCACTTTATCCAAACTGATCAACAGAGATTGATTGAGGCTGAGAGAATTTTTTGAATTTCTTTTTTACTTAGCATACACTTACCGGACTGTTATTAATGTTAGTATTATTGTTATTAACTCGGCTGTTGACAGTCGCATCTACGGGCCAGCTGCATTCCAGCATCTCAGAGCACACGTAATTGTTAGCATCCCGAAGCTCATCGTCGACGTTAACGACGTTCATAACGTCAGGCGGTTCTACTGCGTCCTCGACGACCGGCTCGGGTACGACTTGCGGATCAGTTTCCTCCGACACGCTCGAGCCCATCTCCATAGCTCCGAGAATCGGATAAATGATTTCCTCCGGACAGCCGGAAATCTCTTCGTAGGCTTCCCGCATCTCGCCGCGCACCTGCAACATAGGCATACGAACCTCGTCGATTGAATTCGATTATTAAAAGGCGCCTGCTGCTGCTGCTGCTGCTGGCGCTCGTAAATTCCCGCTAACGATTCCAATACCTCGAGTTCGTGAATACGCTGGAGCGTTTCACTGTCGATCTCCATGCATTCGGGAATCTGTGGCTCGGCGTCGGTGGCGCTCGGACTTATACCTTCGCTGTGCTCGACGATTTGGCCAGTTATCGCCGCATGCTCCTCCGAGAGTTGCTCCGGCGATTCTACGCGCTCGGATATACTCTCGATCGCAGCGGCGTTCTCGCAGTCCGATATCTCGAAGATCTTGGTATCGTCGGCGGCTTCGATAATACCGCCGTTACGATTTTTGTCCCCTACCCGAAGAACCTGTGATTCCTCCACGTGGGACAGTGCGACCGATATCTCGGTTATCGGATCGGCGATCAGTTCCGACGAGCACTCGATCTGCATCTCCGACACGGTCGTCGTTCGCGGCTCCGACAAGTCCGTGGATTCCTCGTCTATCGAAGCCTCCGGAATGTCCATTATTTCTTCGTTGCTAGGGTGCCCCGTCGGGGAATCCGATGGCGCTTCCTCTTCCTCTTCGGCTTCTTCCTCCTCCTCCTCTTCCTCTTCCTCCCCCTCCTCCTCCTCCTCCTCCTCCTCCTCCTCCGCCTCCTCCGCCTCCTCTTCGTCTTCCTCCTCCTCCTCCTCCTCTTCCTCTTCTTCCTCCTCCTCCTGCTCCTCCTCCTCTATCTGCATGGACTCTTCGCGAATGATTTGACGCTGATCTTTCGCCTCCGTCGAGACTCGGGGCTCCGAGACGACCGTTGTCGCTTCCTCCTCTTCCTCTTCCTCCGCTTCGGGCTGTTGATCTTCGCTCGCGTACTCGACGGGGATTCCGTTGCCCATCGTCGTAACTTCATCAACGGTGTTGTTCTCCTTCGTCTCGGTCACCAGACGATTATCGATCTCTGGCGAGCGTCTCGGATGATCGTCGTACTCGGGCAACGATTCAGCTGTCCCCTCCACTTCCGGTCCGTTCTCCTCGACACTCTTTTTCGCGACTGCTCGATCACCCAAGTCAGCGACAACGTCGCTCTCCGATGCTACCTTTTCTGCGTTCAACGAACTCGCACGACAATAAAGCTCCGAGGCTATGTGCTCCGCTGACGACTCCAATCGCAGTCGCAGACTCGAACGCGTCACAGCTCCGCCGGTTCGCGTTTCCGGCACACAGTGCAATCCCAGCCGGAGCTTCGGCTCCCGCTTGTCACCCCATATCGGTTCAAAGTGCTTCAATTTCCATGGATCCAGCTTGTTCTTGTCCTTCTCGGCTTCCATCTTAAGACGCTGCTGATTCTCCGGCGTGAATTCACCCTCGGCGAGACGCTTTCGCCATTCCAGACAAGCTCGCGCGAAAAATTCATTGTTCAGGCCGGAAGTTGCCGCATCCTAAAAAATGTTACATGCTTTTTTTTTATCTTTTTTTTTAAAGATTATTAAAAATCGTTAAATAATAAATAATAATAATAATACAAAAACATAGTAGCAAAATAATACCAAGTCTCCGACAGAAGGTAAATAAAGAAAAGCGTACAAAGGGAATACCTGTCTGTCGACGCCGGGCAAAAGCTGAGCAAGTTTTCTCTGATAGAGAGGCGGAAGGCCCTGAAAGGTGTGCCTATTGAGCAAAGCTCTGAGGCTTGTGCTAGCGAGTATGCTAGCAGGCGTTTCGAGATCCACCAGACCAGCTTCGAGCTGCGCGGCTGCGGACAATCTTTTGGTAGAACGTCTGCGTCCTGATTTGAAACTGAAACCTGGCAAACTGGCCAGTACTTCCCTCATAGTGGCAGCGGGCTCTTCGACTGAAACAATCAAAAATGCATTGTCAATTAAAATATAATATAGATGTAGGATGAAAACAAAAATGATAATGTACGCTACGATTACCGGTATTGACGTGCTGCGGTACTGGTACAGGGGGCGAAGGAGGTTCGTTAGGTGGCGGTGGAGGCAGCGGCTTGACGACTATGCGCGGCAGAGTGCGAGAATTGCCCGATGCTATCGTAGTATTTTTTCTTCGTCTCTTAGCTTGCTGTCTGAGCGCGTGCTTTATAACTTTTTTGCTGTGCACCATACCAGAGTAACCGGAGCATCCGGGACTCGTGTCGCCGCCAGCCTCGACTTTAGCGGCCTCCACCTCGATCTCCATTATACCCGCGGTCGTCAATTTATCCTCGTCAGAGCAACATCACGATTTTAATGAAAACCCAACGTAATAATAATAACAGCGAGAAACGAGAAAGCCGCATCGGATAGCCGCTACATCGAGCGATGTCTGCGGTTCAACGAAACGGTCATTGGCATATCATTGCACCTCATAAATATCGACGGCAGCATAACCGACCGCACATACATTTCCATATGACAAATAAAAACAACATCTCCACCAGTGGCTAGAAGCGTTCCGTGTCTCCTCCGACGAACAGAGTTCATATAAATAAAACGATCTCCGCGTTTAACGACACCAATCACCACCGGGTTCAACGATAATCGTAACGGCAATACGAACGATTGGCTAAACTTTTTCTAACCGCGATTATCCGATTATTTCACACGGACGATATCGTGTTTCTCGTTGAAATATCGTGCAATGTATAACCGGGCAGGAAAAACTCGCTGTTACGTTCTCTTCGGCCATGTTGCAGCTACGTATTTACGCCATGATTGACAGAGGAGAACGGCGCGAACTTAGACGCTAGTGGGATTTTAAAGGGTCGTGCCTCGTGCCGCGGCCCGCAGCATTCCATCGATTTCATCGAACGCCATAATAAGTCCCTGAGGCGAACTAGTTACTTTTTTGTTATTTTCAATCCGTCGCGCTGCTTTTCCGTATTCTTCGGCGCCCCGAAAGACAACTTAAATTCGATCGAGACATCGAGACTACATACAGTCGAAGCCCGCTATCCGACGGATCAATCATCGCCGTCGTGTCGATGCTGTGGCGGGGATCCTCTGAGGTGCACTAAGGCACACTAAGGTGCATGCGCAGTGACGTAGTCACTGCCAATTGACACTGTCAAACACCGCGACACGGTTACAGGTACTCCGACTGTATCATTTTGGCATGAAACATATATATATATATATATATATATATATATATATATATATATATATATATATATATATATATTTTATTCGAGGTTGCACAATGCGTGTTCGAGTCTCAATTACAGCTTGGTCAACACAGTTGTTTCGAAATCTTGAAAGTCTCGCTTATAAACTTCATCGAGAACGGTGGAGGGAGCAAGGGGGAGGGCAAACATTGACATTCTGACATTTGTTCTTCGATAAGCATATCATTATCGCCTAGCGATTATGACGAAGAATATGGAAACGACTGGAAGACCGTATACGATTTGCGAGATTATATCAAAAGAAGTTGACGTTCGATTAGCATGTCTCTTAGGTTGATGTCATGTTATATTTATTAATGCAACCACGAAACGTGGCGATTTGCAGTTGACGAAATACTCCCGCGCGTACGATATCGTCCGTACAATTTTTTTTATTTTTTCAACTCAAGCACGAACGCTCGAACGATGTCCGAAGGTATAGTCGTCGTTGGATCGTGCATGATTGACTTTTCGAGGTAAGTATGACACTTTGGTTATTCCAACTGGAAACAGGGCTCATTGAATTCTGAGATTGTAGTGCCAGCAGAGATTGATACAATGTAAACAGTAAAATGGCGAGAAACAAATTTTTCCACAGTTACGCACCAAGGTTACCCTTGCCTGGTGAGACCCTTTGCGGTACAAAGTTTGAGAGGAGTTATGGTGGAAAAGGAGCCAATCAATGCGTCACAGCGGCCAGGCTCGGCGCTTCGACATCCCTCGTTGCTTCGGTAGGTATAGGTATAGCGTATTATTGTACGATAGGACCATGGCTTCAGTACGAAACTCATTATTTATCGGCACAAAAAATTTTTGGATGACCGGCGAGTAAATGATAACTCACGATACTAGTGCGATAAGGCTTCTTCCGACGACTATGAGTTCAACTCAGCTTCGGCCAAAAACGTGCTGAAATGGCACGAGTTAAAAAAAAGTTTTTTGCGTGTTTATCGTGCCAAAATTTGACTTTACGTAGTGTGACAATAGGGCTTTTGCATAAAACTAACTAATTTTAAATAATATTTCATTCTACAGCTTGGAGCCGATATTTTTGGTACAGAGTACTTGAAACTGTTGAAATCTGAGAATGTCGATGTCTCGTATGTTAAAGTAAAAAAAGATGTCAGCAGTGGTACAGCTCAAATACTCATAGCTGAGAACGGTGAGTCATCGACGATTCTGAACTGAAATTCGAGATCAAATTCAATGTTGGCATCCATTTTCATGCCTTTCAATAAACAATAAACATAAAAAGATTAATTTTAATTAATTTTAATTAATTAGCGTAATTACTAATTGAATAATCATACCTAAAAATTAATTTATTGATTTATTCATTTACTAATTAATGATATTGTTCATTGATAATAATATCCACCTCAAGACTGGAGAAAAAGAAGAAATCTGTAACAAAGTCAAAAAATTATGTACAGGAGAAAACAGTATAGTTATAGTTATGGGAGCCAATGCTTTGCTGAGCACGAAGGACGTGGATGCCGCGGCAGATACGATAAAAAGCGCTTCGGTCTTGCTATGCCAGTTCGAAAGTTGTATAGAGACAACTCTTTATGCTTTGAAGCTTCACAAAGGACATGGTCAGTCTATGTAATTAAAAAATAAAACAAAAAAAAAAGGTTACGTCCGTTCTATTTGCGATTTATTTTGCAATGTTAATTGACACAGAATAATCGTCCAACAGGCATATCCATCCTGAACGGAGCACCCGCCGTAGAAAAACCCTATCCCGAATTGTTCAAGACTTGCGATATCTTCTGTGTGAATGAGACTGAGGTGAAGAAAACTCGACGATTCTCTAAGCGAGGGCGAGTAATTAATTTATTATTTTCATAGGCTCAACTTATGACGGGTATAAGGCCGTTAGCGTTGTCCAATGCTCAAGAAGCTGTCGATTGTCTTTTGGACAAGGGCTGCAACACGGTGATTCTTACGCTCGGGGCTGAAGGTGCCGTTTTCGCCTCTCGAGTAGACGATGATAGTCGAAAGATCGTTCACGTTTCTACGGAAAAAGTAACGCCTGTGGATACCACTGTGTGTATTGTTAAACTCCGTTTTTTCGACGCAGGTAGTGGTACATCGAATTTCAAATCTTTTTTTAAAATTTCAGGGAGCCGGAGACGCGTTTCTCGGAGCCTTCGCTTACTTTACGGCTTATCATCCGGCACTGCCGATGAAGGAGAGCATAAAAAGAGCTTGCCACATAGCCACCCAGAGCGTACTGAAGACAGGCACTCAGTCCAGCTTCCCATCCAGAAAACAACTTTCTCGAGAAATGTTTTTATAAATTTCTTTCAAGTAAATTAAAAACAAAAAGCATCCAACAACACTCGTTATTATTTATAAATTGTTTATTTCTTTGATGATTTTGTCGCTGGTTAAATCTATCATTATTTCTTCTTAAGAACCCTCTCTTTTCTCTTTTTTATATGTTTCTTCACTTTGCTCTTTCGTTTTTCCGCTCGCTGATCCTTTATGGCTTTCTTCCGCGCTTTCTTGTCCTCGACGGTTTCGTTTCGCGGACGAGCTGAATTAACGAATTTCGTGCCCCCCTCGTTATCGTTCGAATCATCGTCGGAGTTTTCCTCGTCGCTGCTGTTGCCCTCGCCGTCATCCTCTCCCGATGAAACTCGCGAATTGAAGGGCTCGTTGTCGGACTTGGACTCTCGATCTCCGGCAAGAATCTCCGGAGTCTCCTGGGGCTTCGATAAGTCCGCTCTCAGACCCACCAGTGTCTTGTAGATCAAGTCCTCCTTTCCAGCTTTCGCGAGCTTGATGTCTCGCTCAATGTCGATTACCTGCGGGAAACAAATTATCGGAGCCGTCGATTTCATTGCAGTTTATTTATGGTAAGTAAGTAAGTAAGTAAGTAAGTGATTTTTTCATCACTCGGTGCGGAAATGGCCACTTTTCCGCCCGCTTTGCGTGCGTAAAACCGCCATTTTCGCAACCTTGTGATGAAAAATTTCGTACATCCCTCGTGCGAAACACTTTTTCTAACTCATGTGATTACAGCACTCGCCTTCGGCTCGTGCTGCAAACTCACACTCGTTAGAAAAACGAGTGTGTAATGTACTATATTCGTACGATAGAACTAGAGGTCCTCTAGGCACATACACCAGAAAAGAATTATAACAAAATGAAAGTAAAAAAAATAATAATACCAATAATTATGACAACCACCAATAATAATAATATAATATAAAATAATAGAATGTAACATTCAAAATATGACAAATATAAAATGGTAGGATGGCATAGCCCCCCGAACGGTTATCCCCCAAAACGCATATCCCCCGAAAAAAGCCCCGGAACGTCACTTTCATAAAATATATTGCGGCCCCTTGATCACGAATATGACGTTCATTTTCCTCCAAACCCAATATTTTACATTTTAATCCGAAAAATGCGATTTCACATTAGAGCAAACTGTTTTCAGTGCATAAAATCGAAGATACAAATCTTCCACTACGCTTACGTACAAAAAGGCCAGCAGATTCATGTTCAACGCACAAAAATATGTTGGAATACGTCGCAGTTAATTTTATAAACGGAAAAAAAAATTTCATACCGACAAAAAATATTTCCAATCCATTCCAATCAATTTTTCACGTTTTTCAACGTCCTCGAACAGGACGATAAAACTATTGTAAAACAAGGCACTATTTTGTGTATTTTTTCACGTAGAACACGATCGGCACCCCGGATTTTTCCTAGCTGCATTGGGAGCCGAAATATCCCCCTTTGAAAATCACGAAAATCGACATTTTTTCAAAAGTGGCTCAAAAAGTTAAAAATCGTTGTTCAATCTATTTTTTTTCCTTCAAGGCTATATTCCACGTATTTTTTTCCGCTGATCACGAATATAACAATTATTTTACTTCCAATCCAATATTTTCCATTTAAATCCTAAAAAACTACTTTTCGTGCATAAAATCGAGACTTTCAATGTCTCACTGTACTTAGCCCCAAAAAGGCCAGCGGATTCGTATTCAGCGGGAAAAAATACGTCAAAATATGTGGCAGATCATTAAAAAAAAAAAAGACAAAAACATTTACTAAACTAAATATACATTTTTAAACGAACTCAAATTTTCATAGAAATAAAAAATTCAAGGACATTACGTGAAATTCCAGAAATTTTTTCAAGGTCAGGTAAAATTCAAGGACAATTCGAGGACTTCAAGGACTTGAAGGACCGCTGGAAACGACGGAACACCACATCGGAAAAAAAGATATATATATATATATATATATATATATATATATATATATATATATATATATACGTCATATATATATATACACGTCATATATATATATATAAGAGGGTGAGCGTGGCCGAGTGGTCTCGGCGCGCGCTTCACACGCAGTAGGCCCGGGTTCGATTCCCGGCAAGCACCAAGAATTTTCTGTGGTGTTTTTATCTGCGAAAAAGTGGTTCGGAACCCACTATAATAGTAGGTCCAGAGGAAAGGACCAGCGCCTCGGTATGGGAAACCGAAAGACTGGGAAAAGGTGTCGCGGGTTCGATTCCCGAGACTGAAGGCCCGTAGGTGAAAGGAAAACGGACGGGGACATAGCTCCGGAGATAGGACGTACGAACTACGACTATATCCGTATGTCCGGGACTACTGACACCTGACGGGGCGCGACGAAGCTCCGGGCCCAAGAATCGAACCGGCGACCGCGGATAAGGAAGGAGGAGGAAGAAAGTGAAGGAGCCCGTAACCCTTAGGGGATCGGTGTAACACACAATACCCTATATATATATATATATATATATATATATATATATATATATTTTCGACGATTCTGGTTCCTCCGAGCGAAAGTCTCATCTGACGATAATATTGATTCATTGTATATGAAATACCAGATTAATTTATAATCGCTAATGTTCTCATCTTCATATCGTGGCTAACGTTAGCACAGTTACCTGACCGAACACCACCCATCCGTTGGGTATCTTCTGTACCCAACGGAATGGCACTTACAACTCGATAGTTTCGATAGGCTTAGCATTATTTTAATAAATTGGCGTTTTGGGGGTTAATCTTTCGGGGGTTCGTCTTTTCGGAGGATATACGTTTCTGAGGTTATTTTATTCGGGGGACAACCGTTCGGGGCCTATGCCACGCTACCTTATTTATAACTCTTCGATTTCGTACCTGAGCCAATCTCTGGGGAATGTAGGCTTGCTTGAAGACTCCCTCTTTCACTTGCCGCTCCGGATCGGCTTCCTCGTACGTGCTGTGAGCCACCCGGTCCGAAACCCTGTCCAGATAGTCCTCCATGTTGTCCTCCGTTACCGTGGGATCGGTGATAAAATCGAACAGCTCCTTCATTCTCATAACGGCTACTTGATTCTTCTTGAAAAATTCTGAAAAATCAAAAAGCCCAAGTTTTACAATGTCAGGGAAAAAAACAAAAAAAAAAATTCTCGTGCCTATCTCGTACCTGCTCATGCATGGAAAACAGTTAAACTATTAAAAATGTAATACCGTTAAGAATCTGAAGACTTCTATCGTAAAATATAAAATGTATAATGTCATGTGCAATGAGCATGAAATAAATTATTGTTATTGTTCTTATTACTATTACTATTACTATTATTATTATTATTATTATTATTATTATTATTATTATTATTATTATTATTATAATATATCGTTGAAAAATTAAAAGAATTCCGTACCAGTGATATTCGTGCAATCTTTCCTGAGGAATTCAAGCGCGAGCGGATGATCGTGCTCGACCGACTGTGAAACGTCGATAACAACGATCGATCCTTCGTGATATAGCAAATTGTACTCGCTAAGATCGGCGTGAACAAGTTTACACTTGTTGTAAAGACACCACATAATTTCAATGCATTCGCGATAGAGGGTTCTCGGCTTTGACGAGCTGAGAACGACCTCTTTGAGTTTTGGAGCAGGCCAACCATCGCTGCCGATGAAATCCATCAGGAGCACGTGACTCCGTAAAAGAATGGTTTTCGGCGCCGAGACCCCAGCTTGATTGAGCCGTATCAAATTTCGCATTTCCTTCTCTGCCCATGTTCTCACCATTTTACGAGGATTGTGACGACAGTAACCGTGACGAAAACGAAACTCGCCACTCACGTATTTATCGCGATCCTTGAACTGCAGTATCGATGTCTTGTAAATTTTAATAGCAAATTCGAGTCCAGTTTTTGAAATGGCGTGGTACACGTTCGCTTCCTTGCCAGTCGATATGCAACCATTTATTTCCTGTATTATACCCTGATTCAACAGCTTGAAAAGTATCATTCTCGTTCGTGGGTCCATTACTTGTTCGACGGTAGCCCGATCGTGCTTGTCTTTTGTTCTTATACGATCCTTCTCGACCCTCTTGCTGTTCTCTACCAGTGAATTCACAGCGTTGTGCGGCAACACGGGACCTTCGTACTTCTCTACATTGATCTTGTTTGAGTAACGTTTGAACAACTTGTCCGCAGGCTGATAGTTCGTTACCTTCTTCGAGATAGCTTGGGCATTAGCATTGCGACCGTTGGAATTTCTGAGCCTGTCTCCAGTCTTTTGACCGGATGCATCCTCCTTGATGTCCCACTCGTCCTCGCTGTCCTCCTGATGATCATCCTCGACCCGATAATCGTTGTCTGCTTCAATCTCGGCTACGAGATTGTTCAGCGTCTGTGTCACTTCTTGCTGCCAAGAGGGCTTGCCGCTTGATGGATGTAACCTGTTAAACAATTATGTAACTGTCAAAATTCTTTCTTCGCGATCCAATTGTTATTCTTGTTAAAAAAAAAAAAAATAAATAAATTATCGTAAAAATATTATCATTATGATTTTTTCCAATACGCTGGGTTATTGATTGGTGTGGCGCATTGTTATGACACTGTGTCGCGACCGAATTTTCTAACCAATAATGGACGATGAAACGAATACTTGCTTCTGTTCGTTTTCGTCGGCGTCGCTGAACTGACCATCCTCCAACGCGGTCGACATATTTATCATCGGTTCGAGAATAACTTTCGATTACAATTATGCGATGTGAAAGAGTGATACTCTGAAAAAAATACAAAACGGATAAAACGTAGATACTATTGATTCCACCGTACGTAAAGCGTTCTGGACGGAGCACCACGTGGTTAAAGCGCTCGAACCACAATGACGGTAGCAACGTGTGGACAACGAGAACTGGCAACCGCGCAACCCCATAAATCAGTATCAACACACTCGTTTTCATTATAAAAACATTCAATTGTACTTTGGAACGGAGATTTTCTTCGTGTCCTATGTTAACATGGTCTCGCGGGCGATGTTCGGTTATCGCACTGTGTTCTTTTTTTTTGTTTCTTTTTTTGTATCGGTGTGGTTTAGCCGAGGGAAACAACGAAAAAAAAACAACAACAACGCGGTACGTAAACATTTTTTTTGTTACGCGATGAATCAACACCCGTTGCACGGCATTGGGCGAATCATGGCAGTTAATTAATACGTACGGCAGGTAATTCGTCGCGTTACAGCGACCCACGAAGCAATAGGTCAGAAACTTATAGGGTTAACAGTTGTTTGTGCGTAAACTCGTTCGAGGAATATATCAACTATGTTGATTTTAACAAAAGTTATTGTTATTATTGCTTCGGCGTTATGTTCGAATGCAACAAAGTATCAGATGTTCTAAGCATCGCGACGAGGGAACAAAGCAGTACGGAAGAAACAATGACCGAAGCATTGATCGTACTGTAGATACGAAAATTAAAACAAACTTATTAATTAAAAAATCGTCCAGCGATCCCGAATTCAAGCAAATTTGTTATCGGAAAAAGTACGCAAGCGCGCGCAATATTGTACCGACCTGCCATGAAATCCGTTTATGCCGTTTTGGGGGGGAAAAAAAAAAATAGTAAGGGTAAAATCAACGAGTACAAGAGAATTAATCGGACAGGTAAAAGGTAATTGAACGCCAAAATAAAATCGGCAGTTAAGTGTGTCAAGTGCAATGGGATCCTACGTGTAACGCCGATGCGTGACCGGAGACTTGGCAACACTGTGCCTCGCTTGTTAGTTGTTTGTCCTACAGTGTTGAAGTTGCTCGATGTATCGGCATCGGTCCCCTCGCCTCTCGAGGTTCGTACAAAACACTGTGTCGTTTTTGTTGATGAAAAAAAAGTGTGCGCATCGGTAATCACACGTATCCTCTGGGGTTGATCACGAGTATACGTAAGTTATCTTGGATTTCATTGAATATTATCGTGTTGTCGAAAAAAATCCGTCGCGTTGAGAACATGGCCGAGCATTCTGGCATCGACTCACTGCGCACGACCTCGCGGTTATGGTTGTTCTCAGCTAGCAACACACGTTCGAATTTGATTGTACGCCGGATTTACCGTTAATCAATGACGTTGTCGACGGTTACGTGTACTTCTGATCTATATGTACGAGTATGCATCGATCAGTAATCCGAATATTTGCGAAAACAAAAAAAAACAAACAAACAAACAAAAAACAAAACAATTTCGATATCGACTATTCTAGGTTAGGAAAATCTCGAAAATATTACGTCACAAATTGGTCATATGTTTTTCGGACAGCATTCGGGATTCACTGTCTTTGGATTTTTGTATCTTTTGATTCCAATATCATTCAACAAGTAATAATTGTGACCGTTCCAATCGCCAAATCGACCTGATGGCAGTGATTTCGCAATTTGGGCGATCAGAACGGAATTTGCCATTTGTGCTTTTGGCTTCAAAAAGAAAACGATGATAGTACTGTAATTAGAAATATGCAATAAAATTGAATGAAGTTTCGATAGACGACTGAGTTTACAGTCACGCATGTGTTATGTAGACACCATTTTGTGATCGGATGTTAACACAGCATGGGTGGCGAAGTTGGCAGGCGATAATATGACAATGACGTTTCGGATGAAGTTGAAAAGGAAGTTGTCAGATACGATTAAAGTGCCGGAAGCTCAGCCAAAATTTCTATCGGTCGTACGTTTAAGTCGTAATTATCGATCTTGATAACCGTTTACGAGCCGCGCATTAAGCTCGGTACGTACTGGTGGGCCTAGGAGGGTTCAGTGTGTCACGTGATGCTGCGTAAACAGTAGCATATGCAGGTAAACGGGACTTACTTTATATTCTCGACAAACATTCGAGATCGGACCATATCTCTTGCAGACTCGAAGAATATTTCTCGACCGAACGTTACATATCCCGTTACATAGTACGAAGAGTGACGTCACTACAAAACCGCGTAGAATCGATTGATTAGCAGCAGCGCTGCAGCGACGAATTGTCGTTGTGCAATTTTGCGAGATACCTGGCGTATCGATCGCTTTTTTTCCCACCTAACTCTGTCTTATCCTGATAGAATGTCATCGGGTCCGGTTTATTGTTGTCCGACCAGACGGAAAAAAAATGATAACGTAACGAAACGAACAAAGATACGTTAAGGCTGCTCAGGGTCACCTAGTGTTGATGAGTGGAACTACGTGCCTACTATTATAACGGCTTTTGGACCGTACAGTGATTTAGTTATTCGCGTGTCAATTAACTACGGCGTTATTACCCGGAAATCAAGATTTCCGGTGACTGGTCGATCGATATTCGCGGCTGAACCAATGGCGTTTGCGTATTCATAGGTGGGGCAAGATGGTCCTCATTTACTGCCAAAATGGAGTTCTGAGAGACATCTAAAAAAATGTTCTGTGTTTTTCCTATCGAAAGCGTATCAGGGAGTTTTTATTCGCATTTTATTTTTGCTCTATGCACCGCGCGCGGAAGTGGATGGTGGGGGGGGGGGGGGGGGGAGCGTCTGTAGCCCAGATGCCATTTGCGGCAACCAAAAACTCGACTCCACCGGCGGGAGCTTGATCGATCAACTGAACGCAGTCGGTTTTTGAACTTTCATTTCTATCCGCTTATCAAAATTTGGACCTTATACAAATTTTGATCGTTAACCCGGAAAAACTTTGGATTAAGTTTATCTGAGAGAACCGACCAATCAAATAACGCGCGTGTAAAATTGGGTCAGCGACGAGGGTAAGGCTGTTTTGCCTTGTGGGACCTGCTTTGACTGAGCCTCAGTCAAATCCGGTCCCATTTAAGACACACTCGAGTATCGTGTCCAACATGACAATCCTCTTGAAACAAATAGAGATCGACAGAACTGTGTTACAAGCTACCGCTTTGAGAGGGACTGTTCGACTTGAAAAATAATCCGGCCTTCTTGCCACGTAATGCTCGCCGTTTGAGTGGATGAGAACCTTTTCGATAACTAAAGTAGGCTCAATTGACTTCGCATATCGAAAGGGTTTAACCATTTGGCTCCTGTAGCCTTCGTACGTCTTCGAGATTCTCGAAACTGCTTATGGTTGTTTTTAAGACAATTTTTAACGAATAATTGTAACAAAATAATTCGAGATGTGTGTTAAATATTTTTCGTCAACAAATTCGCAATTTGGTTATCAACATTTTTCAACGATAATTCTCAATCGTTTAAAATAATTTTTAAACAGCAGCAAACAATAGTTTCTCCATTACTGAAATAATAATAATAATAAAAATATTGCAAAGTTATCGAAAAGTAAAAATCGGATTAACGTATGTCCAGATAGACAAGCGTCATAAATGTAGCAATGTTGGCGCAATATTTGCGACATGTGCAGCACATGTTGCAATTGTTGCGACAATTGCTACTTTTCGTGGCGCTTGTCTATCTGGGTGGAGATGCATTAAACGTTCCAACGAAAAAGGATAAATGATTAATTTCAAGATATGTTTCGTGCAACAGAGAGTTATAGAATAGATCGGGGTTGGGTGACTTCGATCGAAGTGGATCTACCCAGGGTATAATAATGCCGTCGGTTGCGGCACATTCCCTGCTTCGTGCCCGTTCGGGTAACTTCGTCGTCGTACTCCGGGGCCTGGGTTCAGTATTCCACGTACATTGAGAGAATCCGTCGATAAACCTGCCCTGGCGTAGAAACACGCCATTTTATTCCTACCGGTATTAGTTCGGATAATTCTACGTATCGTCAGGGCTGTCAGAAACACGAGGCTTCCAGCCTTATCTGGGTTATATCCGTTAACTCGTCTTCGATATATTTCATAAATAACGTAGTAACGTAGAGAAAAGAAAAAAAATCACTCCCATACCACCTCTCCCGTGGCGAGACATAGCGACGCTAACGCCGAGTGTCTGAATACCCCAAGCGCCAGTTCGGTCCGTCGACTTTTTATTTTCAACTGCTCCTGGGCCAGGGGCGGCGAATATAAGAACCCTCGCGGTAGTCGGGCATCGGCGATACTCAAAATGAAAGGTTTTACATTGTTTCGCATAAAAATTGTCCGGACTGCATTTACCGTCGGCTTATAATTTGTAACGCTCATTTTCGTTTTATAACAGTAAAACCTCGGGCAACGTTCACAAGTGCTGACCTCGTGTGGTGAAATCGATCGGAGAATGCTTTCGTCGAGTATCCCGAAAAGTCAACAGAGTAACGATTGTATATATACAGTAACAATTAAAGGTACAACGCGAATTAATATTCATTAAATTAACAAACAAACTAAAATGCGTTTGGCTATTCGGAGACAAAACAGTCGCGGATTAGGTCATCGACAGTACAGCGATAATCAACATTTACCGATGTTCTTTCGACTTCAACTTCGACTTAGTTTTCATTCCGCGTGAAATTGCCCAGATAGAAAAAATGACGACACGGCGACGGAACGGTGGCGGTACCAATGGTATTTTACCCCCCCCCCCCCCCCCCCCCCCAGGAGGCCCCCCGTTTCACGGCACGTTTTTCTATCTGGGTGAAATTTTCATTGCCCGAGAATAATACGAATCACGCGAGATCAGTTAAAAGATTATTTTGAGAAACGAAGCAAAACTGTGCGATGAACTCATGGCATTCAATTTTTGTTTTCTTTTTTTTTTTTTTTCTTCCTTGGCTCTAGACCCATTCCGAAAAGGAACAAAGGAATGTGATGTATATCGTGTTAATCGTCATAAAATTAATTATCTACCGTGGGTACATGAAGAAAGAAATATATATATATATATATATATATTATGTTTAATCGAAGTTAGTTTAAATAGTACATTTTTGTTAGAGAAACTGTAATCTAGCCCCTAATGAAAAGAAATTACTTATTTGCAATTTGTTTAATTATTTCTTCTCGAATTAGAAAATTAGAAAAATAATTAAAATTTACTATTTTCTTTCGAGGTGTAAAAAGGAGCAATCCGTGAATAAATATCTATATCAATATCAAATGAAAACGTGCTACTAACAAAGTTTCAATGGATTTCCTATTTCTGGGTATTTGCAGTGTTGATTACTGTTCAATTCTCATGTTGAGTGAACCTGAGATCGAGTACAAGCATCAGCTGGCTTCAAAATAATGGAGACAGTAAATGATACAGCAATGCATGTTACCGAAACAAAGACTCTTTGCTCTAGTCCAACTTGTCCTAAAACGAAGAAGAGTGAAGAGATAACTGAGGAAAAAGAGGAGGAGCTATTGTATGACAACATTGAAGACGGCGATGAAGAAGACGCCCTGTCAGACGATAGTATCCGATTGAGAGTTTCAGATGATGAGGCCGATCTCGACGTGAGATCTCCTTCTGAAAGTATGAGCAACGACAAAATCGAACCGGAGAGCATGAATATGGGTAAGTCCATATTGTTTGTTCCCTTGCGACACCAGAGGTGCTTTCGATTTGCCGTTATAATGATGGTGCGCATGCGCCCGGTCGTTTTCTGGTAGGAATTCTCACCAAAAATCGACCGTGCACATGCGCACGGCGGTTTTTAGTAAAGAATTCGTACCAGAAAACGACCATGCGCATGTGCGCCATCATTATAACGGCAAATCGAAAGCATCTCTGGTTTCTCTCGCGCGCGAGGGCCATTTTGTTTTCGACCGTGTACCAGCCATCTTGTCGACCGTTGGCTCCGTTCTTCCAATTTATAAGACACTTATTTTCGCAACCTTCCACCGTAACTTTGAACGTAGAACGTTACTCTTAAATTTATTCCGGTAAATAAATTTGGATCTGTTGTGTCCTCAATTTTTATAGCCTAAAAGAAAGTAAAAAGAAAAAAAAAACAACGCGTTAACAGTAATGAATACTTTGCGACCTCGATAAATCATTGTTTTTCTCCGAGCACTGTAAATCGTTCCGAGCCAGGCTGCAACTGAAAATTTCTCGTTAACCCATGCATTTATTTATTGTTTTTCTTAACAATTTTTGGAGTGTTGATGCGCAACGCTTGAATTGTGGTAAAAATAACTCGCTATTTAAATCCCGCGTAACTAGGCACCGATTTTTATCGAGTTTTCGCTCAGTGGCACGCATCTTGAACGTGCGTAAATTGTTGGATCCAAGTCGTCACTGTGTGAGAAGAACGATCGATCGTTCGGAGCACAGATCGATTTTGCAGGCTGAATGGTCGTCATTAACAGTTCCAATCTAACTAGGGATTCTTAGGATCTGCAGTTTAGAATTGTGTCGTTAAACTACATATGTGTCTGGTGAGGAACTTCCGCATGGGGGGGGGGGGGGGATCCTTTGACGAACAGTACATTAATCATAATCTCATTAAGAATGATTGTCCGATAATGTGAGTAAGATTAGGTTAAATTGTTTATTGCAGAACTGGGATCCGACGTTACAGCAAATGATATCTTGGAACGTAAGAGCGCGTTGAGAAGAGAAAATCTAACGAATGGAAAATTAATGTTCGATGAGAGTAATCGAAGCTGCGTTGTCAAAGAGGATGAAGTATCGAGGGCTAATATAACATTGGACACGTTACCGGTAATGGGCAGAGCTGATTACCTCAACGGCGACAGCGGAGAAGCTGAGAAAAAGAAATGTTCATTTTTTGGTGGAACAACGACACGTGGACCAGTCAATAGAAATCCAATGACGGACTATTTCAGACGTACAAACAAAAACATACGAGTTCGACCGCCGCACTCGCAGGCAAACAGATACGTAACCAATTCTTATAACAATAGATACTACAATAGAAACAATCATTATGGCGGCGGCAAGGGATCGGGTAGAGGATACAACGCGCGCCTCAGAGAATCATTGACCATCGACTTTGACGGAACAGTTTCTTCTGAGGATTCAAAGAAGGAAACGCAAAATACACAAAACACTGATTTATCGAAGGATGCAAAGATAAAAACTGAGGGTACCAGCGATGCTCTGGCCGATATCTCAGAAACCACTCATACCGACGTCAGTCATATCGCGCCGGACGAAATGAAAGATTCCTCTGATAATCGTGAATCCGAAGTGGAGGATAGTAAAGGATTATTAAAAAATAACAATGTTAAGTCAGCTCCCGATAGTGTAGATAGTACCAATCAAGTATCCGCTAATGATCAAGGAACTTGCAAATATTCGGTCAAAAACGAATCGAGCCATCATGATGAAAAGAGTGAGGAAGTTGAGAATTACAACGTCAGTGTGGCGAGCGACGACACCCTGATTGCCGACGATGCCAACGATATCGCTGGAAATTTGAGTGAGGATGAGAAGAAACAACCCTCACCGAAGATAGAAAGCAAGTCCTGCGAGGAGAAGCCAGAATTAAGCAAAAACGGGCCAGATAATGGTGAAACACAGGAGGTAGACGATGGGGTAAAAAAAACAGCGAAAGAAGATAAAAATTTCCTGGAGGGGGAATCGGACGAACGACCAACCGATGCAGCAACGACAGTGTCGGAAAAATCCGAAGATCGAATAGTCTCAAACGAGGACTCCGTAAAAACGGAGATGAAAATCGAGTCCGTTGTCGAGAGCGGTATGGCAACTTTCAAGGAAACGGAGGAAATCGTGGTAGCCGAACAATCAAAAAGCAACGATAATCCCAATGAAGATGATAGCGGAACCATTGAAGGAAGTTCCAGCGGTCCATCGCAGCCCCAAAAGCGGGATGTATCGTCGAGCGATCAGACAGAAAAATCCAACGATCAACTATCCACCGCTGAAAGCGACCCGGGAGTCGCTGAGAAACGATTGAGCAACGTTAAATCGGAACGAATTGTCGAGGAGTCACCGTCGGTTGCCATGGAGGATAGCGAAACGGTAGAAAAACGTATTGACACATTTGACGGCGAAACAGCGTCGGAGCCTAAAACATCGTTGATCGAGGACAGTATAGCTGATCTGCCGGACGAGAAGGAATCGTCAACGGACGAGGATAACGATGGCAGTAATGTGACGGTTCACAGTTCGCTGAAGCGCATGTCGACGGAATTCCTCGACGAGATGGAGCTCTCGAAAAGAATGCGTATACAGCGTAAAAAAATAAACGACTCTAGTGAATTCGGGCTTCAGAAGTATAACGATACTCCGGTCGTTTTGTCAAGCGAAAAAATTTCGTTCGATGATGAAACTTTCAAGGACAATGGTTCAATCGTTAATCCTGTAACTAACAGCGTTGCTGACACTAAGTCGGTTTTAAAATTTGAACCCGGCGTTATGAGTAATAACGTTGTAGAGTCATCGGCGATCGGTGCAACGGCTGAGCAAGAAAAATCGATCGAGCCCGAGTCCGTCGATGACGATGATCACGATGACAAAGAGAAAATCGATGACTGCGTGCTGATCGAAGTACCCGCGAAACGAAAGCAAAAGCGTGTTAGAAGGTCGTTGCTTAACTTGCAAGAAACAGTTGTTAGCCAAGAAGACACACAAGGTAGGCATTGAATCCGGTTAATCAATTGGAGTAGGATAATAGAAGTTGACGCTGGAACAGCAAAAGCTTTTTTTTCTTATTTTTAATCATTTATTTTTTCTTACGATTGGCAACAGTGAGAGGAAAAAAATCATGCGCATGGAAAAAAAAAGTACGACCGCATTAATGGAACGTCGAGATTTCCACGTGTGGTGGATAACGATGGTTTTTGTAGTTTTAAAATTTGAAATTTGCACTCGATGGTGACTTGGGTGAAATCATGAGCATGCACATATCAAGAGAACAAGCAATCAGCGACGTTGTCTTGTAGTTACTTACGAAAAAAAAGAAGAAAAAAAAAGAACATTTGCGCACGAGGATTTGTATTTCGTTAGTTACTGATGTAATCTTATCGGGCGGAGGTTTGTTTAAATTTGAATGATGGATGCTAATGAATTCAGCTGCAGCCTGGACGAAAACGATTATTACCATGCGTATAGATTCGGGAGTACTCGCGGGGTTCTTAGTTTTGTTTACCACGTTTCATTGTTGGATGGGAGACCTAGTTGGTCTCAGGGGTTCGTCCCGCGAGTTTTCTCGAGTATGTTGTCAGCGGTGATGAAACAAAATGAGATTAAACGTAAAATTGCACAGCAAACAATTGTATCAATGTTTTTTGTCGTCCGTCCTTTCTCATTGATTTTCCAGTACAATTTCTAAAAAAAAAAAACACTGTGTTTTATCTTCATATAAAACAGTTAGCGATATATAGATATCTTTATTAGTACCGCGACGCGTGGCTGTTCGTGGACTGATAGCCGTATTTATATTGCAGAAAAGGAGAACGTCAGGCAGAAGCGTCGTACAGCAAAAAACGCCGAGGAAATAATACGCAAGGAGTTTCTGGGCAACAGCGACTCTGATTCGACCGACAGTGCCGGCAAATTCGTCGCCGTTAATTACAATAAGAATAGCAACGATTTGCGGGCGGCCTCCCCCCCGTCCCTCAAGCGCAATCACATCGAGGAGGACGACAAGATCGAGCCAAAGTTTATCAAGAAATTGAAACAGGACTTCGAGATAAACGGCGACGTCCCGAAAGTCGATCCGGTTGCGCGGGACGACAAGGTACAGACCCTTCGGCACGTAAGACAATTTTTCCGAAGGGACATCACCGGAGGATTGGCCAAGCTGAAACAGGAGGTGAGCGATCCAGTGCGATCGATTTTACGAGTTGGTACATCAACCCACAGCTGGAGAAAATACCCTAAGTACTTGAAGTACCAACTAGTACTTGAATTACCGAACACCGGGTAGCTCTTCCAGTGTCCCAATAAAGGGTATTGCATGTGCCCTTGGGTGTGCATTATGTCAATCCTAAAAGAAGAAGTGATGTACAACCTCAAAAATCGATCGTCTCCTTTAAATGACGCCCGATCTCCACCATACCCCGATCCCATTACATCGGACTTCACCAAGTAACATTAATTCTTCGATGCAGGAACTCGAGGAGCTGCTCATACAGAAGGTGGTGGAGACTATAACGATGCGCGACGAGATAGGAAAGTTGCGGGAGCAAGCCAAGATTTCGGAGCGCAATCAGGAAGCCACGCGTTTGAGGTGCCTGCAGTTGTCGAAGCAGATAAAGGATTTCGAGATGGTACTGAATCGTTATCACAGCGACCGTCGCTCGAATCCGGACAAAACCGTGGTTCCGATAAAGATCAACCGGTCAGTCGGTCTGCAAGTCAACTTCGTAACGGTATGCATAACCCTTCATTGTATTGTATCGTTATTCTCTTTGGGTCGACGCAACCTTCATCGGCGTGAAATATTTTCGATCAGGATCACGGAATTCAAAATCTGCGTCAGCTGGGACAGGCTCAAAAAACGGCCCCACCGATCGGGAACGGTGTCACCCCGCCGCAGAGAATCGACCAATCCCCCAACCCTAATTCAGTCGTAAAGCGGACCGTAAAAATTCGTTCCCCGAGACGACCGGATCCGGTCTCACCCGCAGCCCCGATCACCGTACCATCGCCGATTCACAGTCAACCGATTATCTCGAACATCACACCGGCGGCATTGGTCGTCGCCAAGAGCATGCAGGACACCCGTCCATCTGTTACCACCACCGTTCAACAGACAAGTATTTCACAACTCATGTCCTCCAATGTGAGTATCGAGCGGCAGAATGTTGTTGTTGTTGTTGTTGTTGTTGTTTTGTTTTTTTTTTTTTTTTTTTTTTTTTTTCTCACTCCTTGTCCAGTCGATAATGGCCGACGGAGCGGCTATCGATCGTTGTCGTTAACTTGCAGCAAACCATCCTCGTCAATGGACTGACGAATACACCCGTTCGCCAGACGACGATACAAATGTCCAAAGCCAAAAACAACAGTGACCTCATCGACCTCACCCAGGAGGAAGAGAAAATAAGAAGTGTGTAACCAGTATCATCAATGGCCTTTAAGGATATGATAAGATGAGAGGATATGACGATTCCCTTTTCTCCACCGGGATTTAATTATACAAAAAATGTTATGTTCACTTGTAGCCACCATGATACCGCAGAACGCAATCTTGACGACCGCGTTGGCGGAAGCATCGTCCAGTGTCACGAATGTTTCGAATATTCAGCAACGGTACCACACTGTTATTCAGACGATACCCGGTAGCGTCGCGATAACCGCTCCGTCGGGCATTAGAGTGGTGCAACCCTCGAGTCAGCCAACCCCAACAGCCTTAGTCGTGAGTTTTTATTTTCACCCCTATCGGCACTTGTGACCGCTGTTTCGACGGTCATTCGACCGAAAATCCACTGGTATGATTGTGCCTGAAATCAACCACGACATTGCCTCGAAACAGACTGCTGGTTAAACCGTATTTGTGGCAAACAGGTCGTATTTGACTATTTCAGTAGTTCAGCTCGAGGCGGTGGCGCTGCATTTGGTCGAATTTGCCATCCTTTCGCGGTGGATTTCAGGCACGAAAGAAATGGTTGTATTTATCGTCGAAATTTTGTCGATGGGGTACCGACAGGGACGGCAGTGCAATTAAAATATATATATATATATATATATTTTTTTATTTTCATTGACGTCTTCTTCCAGAACAACATGAATGCTCCTCGATTGGCATACGTTATGCAGGGAGGAATAGGAGGACCTAGACAAGTAGTCATCACATCTGCTCCCACACCGGTGAGTCCTCAATGTTATATGAGTTTCGATCCGACACACAGTTTCCAAGATTTTGCTGCAGAGTTTCGATCGTCTGACTCGTTAATTTTTAGATTCGGCCTGCTCCTGATCATCAAAACCGACCCATCAGAGCGGCGTTCCCGATCAGCGGGACAATAACGAATGGCACGGTTAGAGTTATACCGACGAGTACGACGGCAACTCTTCAAGTTTGTAAGGTAAGAAAATCGTTCGAAGCACTACAGATAGTTCCAATTTGTCTTATGTTACTGATTGTGAAATTATAATGTTTATGCCTTTTTGTTTCTTCGTATTTTAGCATCCAGCATCGCTACCGGAACCCATAAATCCTCTGTCCAATCCATCGTGGAAACTTCCACCTCCGGCGCCTTCGTTGAAAATATCCAAAGTCGCCAATGGTAAGATGATCGAATTACGTCCGTTAATGTTAATCGATCTTCGTTGCATTTTAATTTTTTCACCCGTCCGTCGATGCAGGAATCGTTTTGTCGTGGAACATGGCGCTCTCCGACGAATTCGCGGACATAGCAAGTTATCAGCTATACGCTTATCAAGAAGTTTCCGGTATACCACCGAGTTCTACACTGTGGAAGAAAGTCGGAGACGTGCGAGCTCTGCCCCTTCCGATGGCGTGCACCCTCACGCAGGTAGGAATCTGACAAATGATTTTCTGAACGAATGGAGAATGAAATTGCGTTGACAATCGTACCAACGATAAATATCTTTCATAATTTTTTACTTTTATTTTTTAGTTCTCGGAAGGAAACAATTACTACTTTGCAGTCAGAGCGGTCGATAGGCATTCCAGACTCGGACAGTACAGTCAGCCTGGAAACATCTCGTTGTAACAATCAAATCAGTAATATACTCTTTTTTCTATTTAAAAAAATATATGTACCACAACGCCCCCACATCGTTTTGTATACGCACGACGGGAACGTTAGACTGATAATTTTTTTTTTTTTTACCGTAACACATCCCAGCCCCAGCGATCTGCGATTCATTATAAAGTTATGCTATACGAGCGAACAAGGCAACAGCTCCAAGGCGTTCATCGGTTTTACCGTGTATATACGCAACTCATTTTCAGAAACGAGTACTCCGCGAGGCGCCGCGCCTGTCCGCCCAAATCAAATGTATATAATTGTAAAATGCGTGTTCCAACACCAACCAGTTGTCCTGTGGACAACGACGAATCATCACATCTCCCAAGCTGCTTTTCTCCCCGTAATATGTGATATACGAATTCGTTTCTTCCTTCGAGATATAAAAATATTAATTTATTCATTCATTAATTTTGCATCGCAGTCTCTACGATATTATAAACCTCCCTGCTCCGTCTGCAGTTTTATCGTTGCATTATCTTATACTCGACGGTGGGACATCGTACTCTGGGAGTTTTTTTTTATTACAATCCTCCGATGAAATATAAATAGGTTTAACATTTTACGCATGAAAAAGTATACAAAAAGAAAAAATGGAAAACAAAAACAATACCCTACACTAAATTGAATGGTCTACGAGTATCGACGGAATTTAAGAGAAGTACTAATATTTTTAGTTTTAATTTTTATTTTGTATTTTTTTTAACTTCATTATTTGCGTTAGAATACGTTGAAATCAAAACGGCAGGCGAGACCCGATGTAGATATTTAAGATGAATTTTGTAACTTGCGAAAGATACAATATGAAAAGAAAAAAAAGGATTAGCAAGATTCTCTAGTCTAATGCTGTTAAATATGTTATGAGCAATTCTGAACGAAGGCTATACATATACAAAGATCTCACGCTAATTTTTCACTATCGAATGATGCTACTTCTCTCCCTCACCCCCCCCCGCTTTTGGACATTCACTCATCCAGCTCTTTCAAATTTTCAATTGACTTTTAATACTCTCCAAATCCAACGGATCTTATTGCTTTAATGATCATTTTTTTTAAGTACGAATTGCTCAATTTTTTAATATTTATACCGTGTGAATGGAATGTACAGTCGAACATCGTTTAGGGTCTGCTGAGAAAAAATAATTCGAGAGAAAAAAATGCCCAACTCGGTATACCTTAAAGTATCTTTGTCCTAGGTGTATATATAGCTGTTAGGATATTAATCGCATTCACTTGTCGCGATTGATTATGTATGCAAAAAAAAAGAAAAAAAAAAAAATCTCGACGAGACTAAATATAGAAAAGTTTTTTTCCGTACTAGATCGTGCTCGATACAATGTGTTGTTGTTGTTGTTGTTGTTTTTTTTTTTTTTTTTTTTTTTTTTTTTCACTGTAGAGATCGATTTTATTTGTGTGTGTACGAAACGCTTTGCTCATCATTTTCTCTCCTAAGTCATAACTCGTAACTTTCCGCTTTGCCCCCGCCCGAACGGGCGTTCGATTTTCTGTGATTCGTTCTCGCGGTTCTCCCACTCGTTCACACTGGGAGCGAACTCGCGCGGATGTAACGCGTACTATCTCGTAAACAGTTTGTCCTTGTCGTACAAGCACCAGCGCTGCCAGTAGACTAGTATACTTCGTTCAAGTAGTATTAGCATAATAATATCGCAGCTGCGGGAGCAGTCAGTTGCGGTAAACCACGAATCCGCGGTTTCTCCCTGCAACAAAAACAAAGGAAACAAAAAAAAAATTAAAAATAAGTAACAAAAGATCATGAACCTCCGACAGAAATGTGGACGATCGAGGCCCGACCACGACGGCGAGCGAGGTTTGAACAGAAGCAAATTGTTCGACAACAATGTACGAAACTAACCAAGTTTCCAACGGAAGTCCAAAGTTACCAAAGTTGAAATTTCATTCGTCACTTAATCGGATTAACTACATAAACAACATGTTCGCACGCTGCGCTTGAAAACAAAGCCCGAAAGGCCGTGGGATCGAAGCAGGGGGGGGGGGGCAGCAGTAGCGCACAAGATCTCTCCCACCATCGCGAATTGTTACCAATATTTTTTTGCGTCTCTCCAAATAAAGAATCAAGAGGGATGTGTTGCGGTCTTATCGAAAACAATAAGAATCGTAAAAGTTACTAAGATGTCGTGTACGATTGGGACTATCGCGAATGGCTCGGACGAGCAGTCAATCGGTGCCGTTTGCATATATGCTCGTGTGTCGTCTAGCACTGGACTGAAGTGAGATATATGATTTTTCGTTTCTTCTCTTTGACGGGTTTCTCGTCTGTGTCAATGTATCAGCGCTGTTGGCAAATACCTTGTGGTTCGAGAAACGTTCGAGACGCAGTACCGAGTGCGCCGCGGAACATCTGTGCTTCGACCATCGAACTACCAGTGAAAGTAGCTGTCCGAGTTATACGCCAGTGTTTTACCTACCCGGGAGACTACTCTGTTCTATCCACGGTCAGCAGTGCGATATATTCCACCGTCGCACACGCAACACACTTGCACTCACACACACGCACACGCACACGCACACGCAACACATACACACTATTATGAGTGAGACGAGCAGTCAACTATGTCAAGCACCGACACCGATGGGGAAAAGCGAATCGTACTGTCCAACCCTTAGAGTGCGAGCAAGAATCTCGACTAAAGTCAAACAACGTTTGGACGACACTGCTACGAGATCTCGCACGTATTCGTCTCGAGTTGTATCCTCGATAAGATTATCTTTGTCTCGTACGCGATACAACCTTTTCCGTCTATCGTATTTGTCAATACATCAGCAGTGTTGAACCATTCGCAAACAAACGCGACTTCCAAACGAAACTTTCTCGCTGTACCTGTCCCACCGTTATCGTTTATTATTATTATTCTCCCCCCAAAATATATCGGCGAACCTCTCGATCTCGTTATTCTCTCTTCTTTTGTCTCGTCAACTCCGCTCGTTTTTCTCGGAACCCGAAACGGCATGACGAAGACTCTCGACAACAAAACAATACGCGAATAGAGTGTCGCTCTCAGTTCCGTTGAATCTTCTGAAACGAATACGTTTATGTTCTCCGTTTTTTTTTTTCCACTCCCGTGATCGAATATTTCCGTTCCGGATCGTCTGCCGGAAATATGAATACCCAACGTGCCAAAATAGACGAACGAACGGAGTAATCGTTGATTTTCTCTACCAAATAAGACAACGAGCCACTGTCTAACTGTCGAGGCTAGTCGAGCCAGACGTGCTAGGAGTCATTGCCTGGAGAACTTGGTACCAATGCAGACTGGACAGAATTAACTATCGCTGGTACAAAAATTTTTTAAATTGAAATAAAAATAAGAAAAACAGGCTGGGAATTGAGACATACAAACGTACGCATCGGGGGATGCCTAGCCTACACCCGCTCGTCGTACGACGAGCAACCCCGATGGATATGGGTACGGCAACGAGTTCCGTAACATCTGTCAATCCTCCGTTAAAGAATGGCTCGAGCCAGAAGAAAATTGACAAGACCAATAAGCTGGCTGGTATAAAATTGCCGCTGTTAAGAAAAGAGACAAGCGTGATAAATCTTTCGCTGGTAGAGAGAAATCAAGCGGGCAGAGGAGCGGATGCTCCGCTTTTGAGGCCGGAGAGCAGTACCAGTTTGGAAGCCCGGGGGGGAAGCTGGCTCAGCCTTGGCCCGGGAGCTCTGAGGAAGTGCGAAACCGCGGTTGGATTAAGCACGCTCGCTCTGGAGAGCAGACCCATCAATCGCAGCCGGGTATGTTCCAGATGCTCCAGCCTCTTGTCTCTCGCCTCCAGCTCACGCTACAGTCTCGCAGCCGGCAGCTTCGTTCCAGCCGTGTCGCAACAGACTGCCGGCCAGTTTCTTTGCAAACTTTGCCTTGCCGATGTATCCCTTTCCAAGATATTTAGGATCGAGGGGTGCGGCTGCTTCTACTGCAAAGACGTGAGTTCGGCAGGGATGTTAGATGCAAAAAGTTGCACTTTTGCATTCTCGTTATTTTATTTTATTTTATTTTATTTTATTTTATTTTATTTTATTTTATTTTATTTTATTTTATTTTATTTTATTTTATTTTATTTTATTTTATTTTATTTTATTTTATTTTATTTTATTTTATTTTATTTTATTTTATTAGACAAGATTTTATAAAATAATTCACAATGTACTAAGTAGTGGTGTTTGGTACGGTTATAACAATTTATGAAAAATAATATATATGATTGAGGCTAATTACTTTTTGTATTAAAAAATGACAAATATTTTTGAGGGATGACGACCAGTTTTGTTTGATTTAAAAAAATTACCATTCATTATTATTCTCTACTTTCCTTAAAATTTCATTTTCATTAGGAATCTTATAGCTGTGCTAGATTCAATATTCGATATTCAATGTTTTTCTTTTATAATTTTCATGAGATAAATCTGAACCGAATTCTAAATAATTTGCTCAAAATTCTGCGTCCCAATAAACGTTTTACTGGACTGGTAAAAAACTGTTACACCACAGACGAAAGTTGCGAAAGTAACGCATTAATATCCCCGTATCTAAAAAAGGGTCTGAAATATTTCGTTTGTTTCAGTGTATGAAAGACTACGTAGAATTTGAAATTGAGGAGGGCGCTTATGAGATAAGCTGCCCGGATGCGCAGTGTGACTGGGCGAGTGTTTTATCCTTGAAGGAAATAGCTAGCATCGTCAGTCCTGAATTGATGGAGAAACATAATAAATTTCGTCTTAACAGAGGTGAGTACTGTTTTAATGTTCGAAATAAAGGAAATAACATCAATAAAAAAAATCATAAAACTCTCGAACGTTCGTTCAATTACCTTTTCTTCAGTGATGATAAACGATTTGCTTTTCTTCTGTCGCAGATGTATCGATGGACAAAGAACGCGCGTGGTGCCCGCGCGCCGGCTGTGAGACTATTTGTTCAGTGACGAGTGGCGGAAGCGGTGGAGTGTCGCCGGGACCGGTTCACTGTCCCAATTGTTCGACGGATTTTTGTTCCGTCTGCCGAGAGCCATGGCACAACGGACCGTGCCCGAATCTTCCGCTCGGTATACCGTTCGACAGCGATCATATAAAATGCTGTCCGATGTGCTCGGTGCCGATCGAGAAGGACGAAGGTTGCGCGCAAATGATGTGCAAGAGATGCAAACATGTATTCTGCTGGTACTGCTTGGCATCCTTAGATGTGAGTTTTCGTTCCAACTCGAGAACTAAAAGGCCCTACTCGATTTTAAGTGATACAATGACGAACAAATCGCAATTAATCCCGGCAACCACTCACACTTATTCGATATTATCGATCTCTTGTAGGACGACTTTCTCCTGCGGCACTACGACAAGGGCCCATGTAAAAACAAGCTGGGACACTCCCGGGCCTCCGTTATATGGCATAGAACTCAAGTCATCGGAATATTCGCCGGCTTCGGGCTACTTTTGCTCGTCGCCTCGCCGCTCCTGTTACTCGCCGCCCCGTGCATCGTATGTTGCAAGTGTAGGGTCTGCGGCTCCTCCCGGCTCGAGCAGGATGGCGGCACTCACGAGGACGCCTCGACATAGACTTTCAATCAACAATCGCAACAACATATTTGTACCTAAATAGCGTCTAAAGTACCTACCGAAATAGGATATAGTGTAACGCTCTAACTCGATACACTATTATTAATTGCAGTCAAGACAAAAGAGTGTCCGTCGCGTTCGAGCGAAACGCGACGAGATAACCGCTATCTATGTATATTATTCTGAGAACATTCGTGTCCATAACTAATCCAAGTCGTAGTTTACTACGACTTATGTATATATATATATATATATATATATATATATATATATATATATATATATATATATATGCCAGTGTCTCTTGAGCACGAAAAATCCGCCAAGTGATCTGGATAGAGTATAATGCTTTCTGGTGTTCTGTGCTTCTCTATTGGAAAAGTTAATGAGTGGCGAGAGCGAGCGAAAGGCGTGAAATAATTTTTCGATTGTATAAAGTAAACTACTGGTGGACTTTACTTATTTTGTTTTGTTGGGAAGATTTGATATCGACTCGTAACGATAGTCGCTCGCTGAAGCGACTCGTGCACAACGATTGCTGTGAAATCGATGCTCCAGCGAATAATTGGATAATATCGATTAAAAATCGTAAAACTGTTTCGCACTTTCAACTCCATGAACCAAACTGTGGTGTGTGAGAACCATCGACTGTGTGGACTTTGGTTCTAGATGAAAGTCGCCGATTATTATTTCTTTTCTCCGGCCAAGCTACGGGCAATTCGATATAAGTTTATACTTAAAAAATAATTCGTATATCACATCTTCTCGACAGTTGCTATTCGTGGCGACGCGTTTTGTGAAAAAAAAAGAAAAAAAAAGATACTGCGGGGATAAAGAGAAAGTGAAACAGGGGACAAAGTAGTCATTTTTATCGTTTAACTGTATGAAGTAAAGCAGTGATTAGCGTTACATTTTTTACAGGTTAATTACGAGTGAAAGAAACAAAATGGAAACAGTTAATATTTTGTAGTTTAAGTCAAACTTCATTGACGACGACAAACACATTCCTCGAATTAAGAAAAAACAACATTAAGCGCGGACGAGAATTTTCGGATGAAAAGAGTGAAAACGCGGTAGCGTTACTCGAGTACGATAACCGAGAGCCATAACTATTTTCGAAATCGATTGATTATTGTTGAATAGTAAAAGTGTCTATGTATTTAAATATTCACTTTTTTACGTCCGACGAGTTACTTATTTGAATAAATTTGCGGAATTTATTCGCGGCGATTATATCGTAATTGTACAGTTATATATGTTTCTCTGAACTATGGACGTTGGGGTATATAGACTACTGAAATTAATTGTGATTTGTAGGGGATGGTTCTGCCGACGCTAATTATAGATTATCCACGTTTTAAAGTTTTTTTTATAGTCTAAAGAATTCGACGTGTTGGCGGTATTTATTGTTATCGGAGCGTATACATGTATCGATCGTTTGTCGATGATACTTTTCGTTATCAAGAAAAACAAAAAAGAAATAAGTATACGCGATAACAAAATTGAGGCGCGTTGTCAGCGAAAATATCGTGGGTTGATGATATGTATACGGCATAACTTTAGTGCTAGAGTGAGGGACGACCGATTTAATAATTCGTTACAGTGCCCTTCTGCACACACGATCGGAAAAAAATACAAACGATTACATGGAAAACAAAAAATCGATCCCCGAACTTGCGAACGGTACTAGGAAAGATATATTTTTCCATATATATTGCCTCACGTCCGGAAACCCTAGGATTCATCGTGGAATTCGCAGAAGCATGTAGGAGGCGACCTTGAGCCTGTGGTATTTTTAAATAACATCACCATTATGAGGAGCGAGAGTTCGATCTTCCGTATGACAGCAAAAGTTAAAAATTTTCTTCCGATTCACCTCAGAGCTGATATTCTAGAAAAAAAATCAACAAATTAGATTAAACATTGATTTGATTAGTATCTGTGGAGAGGAGTGATTGGCGGAAAGATAGTTACCAGACTCAATTTGGACCTATTTTGTTCAGATGTGTGAGCTATTGATGAGGCGCTGTACCGTTATTGACCGTAAGAACCCAAGATTCCGATGTAACATTCTCGATCAAATATAAAGTGCTGTTGTTTTTATCATTTAGTTTCGAGTATTGCTGTATCGATCGGGTAATTCGTCAAGGCATGTAGCACAGCTAAACGAGAATATGGGAGAGACCAGGTAAAACTTATAATTAATAATCGGTTGTACGGCCATTCTTTTGGCGGTTATCGTTTGTAGGTTGTGTTTTATAGGAAAAGCATTTGATAGAGGAAACAACGCTCGATGATATTCAATATAGCTTTGTCCGTTTCTACAGGTATTTTTTGCCACGCACTCCAGTAAACGATATATATATATATATATGTATGGGGCCTTTCTTTTTCGTTTCATCGTAACTTTGACACCCACCCAGATCTACGGAATGCTTTAGTTTACTGCCGCTTAGCACCGTATCTTCTAATGTCATACCAAAGACGTTGTACAGGTACACGCGACACGTCGATAAATAAAAAAAATACCATCTAAATATACGAGAAACTTATGGATATACATAATATAAATACTATACTAATCGAGACAAGATCCGGTTCCTTATTTACTTTGGGAAAATCCCTCTATCGCGGTACATACTTTCTCTTGTAATATATAACCTAAAGTATGGCCAAATCAACAAAGCAACTAAACAAACAATATGGAATTCCTATGTCCTGCGTAAGAATAGTAGGCATGTTGTACATAATAAAACTTCTTTAGGAAGGATTACTGCAAGTCCATTGTTCAATATATGTTTCACGACTCCTACGAAATTTCGTCCAATTATATGGTGGGGCGGGGGAGGGGGGCGGGGAGCGGGAACGAAAATTGCAGTAAATTTCAATTGATTAGTGGATTAAACGATTTTATTGGTATTTACGTTGACTCGTTGATTAAAAAAAAATAAAAAAGACCTACATTTCAAACATACCAGGGAGAAATTCTATCCGTCGCATTTGTCTCTCATCAGTACATAAAATCGGGGACTTAATTTTTGTCAAGCGCTTCGTGTTTCGTCTAGGCATCGCGGGGTGGTGGCGGCAAGCGCAGTGGGGCACTTTCGGGAACGCCGGTAGTGGGGGAAGTGTACCCTTGAGAGACAGTATGCGGGTAAGGTTATGATGCTCGTTTGTTTTTGTTGTTTTTTATTATTTTTTTTTACCGTGCTTTTTGTCAGTGACAAAAACTGTCGTGTAAAGTGTCAGGCCGTGTGACGATCGCCGAAAAAAGACGAACAAGGGATTCACGGCGCATGGTGGAATCGTGAAGGAGGGTTTTCGAAGGAAATCGGTAAGTCACAACCGTACTATCGTTTGAAGGTTTATGTTTGGTTAATGAAAGCGACGTGTACGTTGTCGCTCGTGTAACGACGATAATATTTACATTCCGGGACATGCGTAACTGTTCGAGGCAAGAGTAGTGCCGCCAATTTGTTTGGGGGCCTTCGATAGCAAACATTATCTTTATTACGCGTACGCTTGGACACCGCGGACATAACTTTTTTCTAGGGTTGTACGACGCTCTGCGATCAAGCTGCGCGCCGCTCTCGTGTAAGTACGAGTCGCAATGAAATCGAGTAGGCACTTCGGATTGCAGGTATCGAATCGTCCGCTTCGGCGCCGTACTTTTCCACTAGCTGTTTCGGGACTCTCGATAAGTTTCTCATTGCAAATATCGGTGGCACATGGGAGAACTTGGCTTCATAATCATCAATGCTAATCGGCGGTCCCACAAGTACATATTATTTTGCTACGCCAGTTTGTATGTCCACGGATGTAACGGCTATTGTATGTACCCGATACTCATAATAATAAGTTTGTTTGCTTGTTTTTTTCGTCCGGGAGGGATCTAACGTAGCTTACCGAAAACGCAATAATTTAATCGTGTATGACAACGAATTTTTGCACTTTGCGACTTAAATAAATATATTTTCGAGTCTCCGCGACGCGTGCGACAAAACAAAGTAGGTTATTCGATCTCGAGAATATTCAAAGTCACAGTAATTGAATTTATCTATCTATTTATCTAATCGAGCAAGGTAACCAATTTATGTTATTTCTTGCTAATCGCGATTCGAATGTAATTTTGTGACTCAACGGTGCGTAAGAAAAGAACGAAGTGAGTCGATTCATCTCAAGGACGACCCAAAGTCACAAAGTGATGAAACAAGTTTGTGTTTCTTATTAAACCGATTCGCTCGACAATTTTTACGTGTGCGTTGCGTAATATCACATAAATACTCAAAACAGCTCCCTTAAGGATGGCGAGATAAGATATCATTAACAACTGCGACATTGTCTACCATAATAACCCGTTCAGAAAAAGAGAGATTTTAAGTTTTAAAAAAGTATGTTTTCTCGTCAAATATCAGTCTCGCGAGGAAAAAAAGGGTCTCGGTGAGATCCTCGTCTCCCGTTATTTTCCCGTTATTTTCCGTCGGAGCACTCGTCCAGGGACATAATAAATTCTGGAAACCTACAGCCCTCGGGTCGTCCGACGTGCCCCATCCTTGGCATATCCGTGGATCGGCCGTTCGCTTGGTTCCCTCGACCGGCAGCGCCGGGCCCCGGCAGCGGCAACATCATCATCCCCTTACTGTGTTCGTGCGCCCTCGCCCTCGCCCTCGCCCTCGCCCTCGCCCTCGCCCTCGCCCTCGCCCCCGCCCCTGCCCCTGGCGTTCGGTCGACCAATTTTTTTTGCCTACCTCCGGGAGCGCGAAACACGTACGTATAAAGAGCAAATTATCTTCGGCTGTATGCGTGTTCGTATTTTTCGGCCCTCGAGCACGACTACGACCAGCAAGCATCGGAGGATGTGTCCGCACTCGGGTGAATCCCACCTCCGTCCTCTGCCGCTCGTGTACTAACACATCGATGCTGCATATAAAAATATCTCGCGCACGGTAGTGCACACAAGCAGAATAAAAGAGTGGCGCGCTGGTAGGGGGATGGCCTGAACCTCTGCCCGCGGCGCTCACCCCTTCGTGTCGGGCTGCTTTTCCTTTTCCCTCGCTGTTTCTTTCTGCCCCCGCCGCCCCTCAGCCCCCACTTTTTTTTCTTCGTTCCCTCCTCCCGTTCATATACACTCGACGAGGAGTAGGTTGGT
>OU824210.1:106115-116115 GCA_917499995.1 Ichneumon xanthorius
TGAAAAGACGCACTATCCTCCCTTGCAGCATAATATACGATTTTTTTTTTATTACTTTTTACCAAAAATATTTGTTATACCTACATTTTTTTTACATGTGTAATAAAAAGAGAAACAAGGGAGACCAGTGAGAGGCAACGTTTAAAACAACCAATCGAAGCGTAAACAAAAAAAATATCGAACGTGAAGAATTAATTGAATTTAATAAAAAAAAAAAAAAATTCTTTGCGAAATAATTGTATTTCGATGGTTGAAGGGCTCGGGAATGGGAGGAGGGCTCCCGGAGTTGGCACCCGGCGGGAAAATAACATTGACGAACTTGTAACCGAGAACGTATATCGCGCGGCTAGCGCGGCGCACGAGTGCGTCGTAAGAATAGTTCCGAGGTCGACGCATCTCCGAAAGTCCCTCAGTTTCCCTTGTCGCTCGTTCCATCCTATCTCTCTATCATCGGGTGTAGGACCGAAATAGTAACCTGCCTCTTGGGCCACGATCATTCTTCGGGAGTGAGCAATACACAAGGAACCGAGCGAGGAAAGCGCGAGTTGAAACGTTGAAACGTTGAAACGTTGACGAACTGCTGCTAATTTTTTTTTACGCGAAAAATTAACCAAATATTAAGCTAACAGCCAAGACAGCTAAAAGAGAATAACTAAAAAATGTTGTACAATAATAGATACTCACAGAGATACTACAAGCGTGCGAAGCACGCTGGCCAACATAACCACCAGTTGCTATTTAATAATTTATATTAAATAACTTTTATTTAATAATTAGGGACTAATTGCCGGATAAGCTATGGAAAAAGAAAGAGTTAGCCGCATCAGCCACCGTTCCTATTGTAAATAGAAAAAGCAGGGAAATATAAAGAAAGAAAATAAAAAAGAGGGTAAACAGACCTTGGATCGAGGGTCGCGACGCATCGTTCTGACGCTCGGCAGTACACGTCTACGTGTGGCCTTGTTCCTGCGCGATCCAAGAGTTCTTACCTGGCGCCGCGATGTCGTCCTCTTCCTCTTCCTCTTCCTCTTCCTCTTCCTCTTCCTCTTCCTCTTCCTCTTCCTCTTCCTCTTCCTCTTCCTCTTCCTCTTCCTCTTCCTCTTCCTCTTCCTCTTCCTCTTCCTCTTCCTCTTCCTCTTCCTCTTCCTCTTCCTCTTCCTCTTCCTCTTCCTCTTCCTCTTCCTCTTCCTCTTCCTCTTCCTCTTCCTCTTCCTCTTCCTCTTCCTCTTCCTCTTCCTCTTCCTCTTCCTCTTCCTCTTCCTCTTCCTCTTCCTCTTCCTCTTCCTCTTCCTCTTCCTCTTCCTCTTCCTCTTCCTCTTCCTCTTCCTCTTCCTCTTCCTCTTCCTCTTCCTCTTCCTCTTCCTCTTCCTCTTCCTCTTCCTCTTCCTCTTCCTCTTCCTCTTCCTCTTCCTCTTCCTCTTCCTCTTCCTCTTCCTCTTCCTCTTCCTCTTCCTCTTCCTCTTCCTCTTCCTCTTCCTCTTCCTCTTCCTCTTCCTCTTCTCTTCCTCTTCCTCTTCCTCTTCCTCTTCCTCTTCCTCTTCCTCTTCCTCTTCCTCTTCCTCTTCCTCTTCCTCTTCCTCTTCCTCTTCCTCTTCCTCTTCCTCTTCCTCTTCCTCTTCCTCTTCCTCTTCCTCTTCCTCTTCCTCTTCCTCTTCCTCTTCCTCTTCCTCATCCTCTTCCTCTTCCTCTTCCTCTTCCTCTTCCTCTTCCTCTTCCTCTTCCTCATCCTCTTCCTCTTCCTCTTCCTCTTCCTCTTCCTCTTCCTCTTCCTCTTCCTCTTCCTCTTCCTCTTCCTCTTCCTCTTCCTCTTCCTCTTCCTCTTCCTCTTCCTCTTCCTCTTCCTCTTCCTCTTCCTCTTCCTCTTCCTCTTCCTCTTCCTCTTCCTCTTCCTCTTCCTCTTCCTCTTCCTCTTCCTCTTCCTCTTCCTCTTCCTCTTCCTCTTCCTCTTCCTCTTCCTCTTCCTCTTCCTCTTCCTCTTCCTCTTCCTCTTCCTCTTCCTCTTCCTCTTCCTCTTCCTCTTCCTCTTCCTCTTCCTCTTCCTCTTCCTCTTCCTCTTCCTCTTCCTCTTCCTCTTCCTCCACGTTTCCTCGTTGCAATGCAGCGCGACTCGTGAGACGTCTGGCCCGAAATACGCGCCCCCAAGCGCCGCGACGCCGTTCCCTTACCAACACGCGACCTCCCCTCTTCGCTCTTTACATATATATATATATATATATATATATATATATATATATATATATATATATATATTTACGGATGATATTTCTTTTTTCTTCGTACACTTCTCAACAGTTTCGCAAGTCGCAGTACGTACTTTTGTATGCATTTTGTATTACATCGGAGTTTATTATCATCGCGAATGTCTCCGTTTATTTAAAAAAAACCTGCGAGCACTAGGGGTATGAATAAATTCGTCGATTTTCAACCTTTCGCGTACTTTTCGTCGGAAAACAATGTTTTTTTAAATTACTGTTTGTAACTACAATATCCATAAAACTTGAAAGAAACGACACTTGAAAACCACCGGATCAATTATTTTTCAAAATACAAAAATGTTGCTTCCTCACAGATGCATATCATGATGAAATTAAGAAATATGAGACGCTTGTAAGACAACAAAGTTTCATGGACTTGACAAAAATTAACCAGCCGAAAACTCTTTACCCTCGATGATAAAAAAAAAAAAAACTCACCTATCATAATTAATCGATCACGATTGATGAAACTTTATCAAGACCATTTCCTTGCACGATAGTGAATAAGGGTCGATGCAGTTCGTCCACTGTTTTACTATTTTCAATCTTGTCAAGAAATCGTTGTTCTATTTTTCCCCTCTCCTTCATACTCGCAACCCGCAACTACCCTCGAGAGAGAAAAAAAAGATTGATCGTTCGTACGAGAGATTTATGATTCTACAGATATATTCTTTGAGTCTTTGAATTCGATTGCGGGAGACTATCCCCATATATATATACATGTATATATGTGCAACTTGGAGCCGAGAAAGGAGAGAGAGAGGGAAGAGATCTCTGGAATGCATGCTCATTTTTAACATGGGCATCGATCATCGTTCCCGCGAACGCCTCCGGTAAAACCCGCTCTTTCCCGAACCGTCGGGATATCGCCGAGTTAGCGCGACTGTCTTCTCCACCCTCATTCCCGAGGTATTCTCAGGAGCCCAAGAGCTTTTTTTTTTTTTTTTGTTAACGTGCACCGGCGTACCGAGTGAGCGAAAGATTTTAAAACTAAGAGTGATCCATGTGCCTCCCCAACCAAGCCGAACTCGGTCGGTAAAAAAAAAAAATAAATAAATTGTAATCAACTTTTTCGCCCGAGTGGCAGGCATGTTCTCCAGGAACGAACAGTCTAATAGAATCCTGATATTGATACCCGCTTTCGATTAGACTTTTTCTTCGGTCCAGCGTACCTTTAGCCATAAAAATATTTCATAACATTCTTTATTACCGACCTTGATAATTTTAGGTGGGGGAAGCCGGGGCAAAACGGGGACATGGGGAAAAAATGGGGACATGTACCCCGTTTTGCCCCAGATGGTTTTTTTAAATATCCTTTCAAAACTACACGGAAAAAACGGATTAGTTGGGCTAACAAAAAAAATAGCTAACCCAACCAATTGTCTTAGTGCTCTGAGCGCCAGTCGATAAATTGGTTGAGTTAACGATTTTAAGTTGGTTGATATGCTATTCGCTAGACCAAGTAATTTGTTAGCTGAGCTAATTGCTAGGGAAATTGTTGGATTAGCCATTTACTTGCCTGCTTCAATAATTTACTGGCGTGATACAACCAAGCGACTTGGTTGGACCAACAGCACAGGTTACCAAAAATATTAATAGACAATTAATACAAAATATTGATCTGCACGAGCGCATAAATGCTTTTTTATCACCCGAAATTGCTTTATTGTCGTTTTTTTACCTTCGTACCATTGAAACCTCGGAATAAATAATTTGGTCGATAATGAGGATTCGAACCTGCGACCCTGCGATTTGTAGTCCACGATCTTACTCACTCTGCTACACGTATCTTGAAACATATATTTTTTAACCTTGTACATGGCATTCACGGCTGCTTGAACATTATCATACGAATTAGTTATACGGATGATTCTGTAAGGGAATTGCTAGGTTATGAACATCTTTTTTTTTTAAGTGTAGCCTTAAATCTGCTATTTTTCGAATCTGCTCCATCTCTACCTGTCAATAAGTGAATATCCGTTCATTAATTAAGTAAGTAATTAAGCCCGTTCGTCTCTCGTACGCCTTCACAATTTCCGACATTATTAACATATCAACTGACTTGCATGTATAACGGTGTGATGTCTGGGTTCGCAGCAACTGCAGTTCGTTGCTGCAACAATTTCAGTTGGTTGTCTGACACGCGCGCCGAGCGTGGTCGCACTAACAACTATAGTTGGTTAGGGTGCCTATAAAATTTGCTGCCTATCCTGAATACTCTGTTAGTAGTTAGACTAACTAATCGTGTTAGTTGTGTTCACTATTCGCGTTAACTAACTGTTAATGGTAGATTCAACTAAACCTAAGTCGTTACTGTAACGAAACAGATAGTTATTGTAACCCATTTATACCCAACTAATAAATAGTTAGGTGACCCAACCAAGCATTTTTTTCCGTGTAGTGCCAATACAATTTTGGTGTGAAAAACAATGGATCTATGCTTTCAGTATCATTATACCAGGTTTTATTGCTTAGCGTCCCCGTTTTGCCCCGGTTTCCCCTACATTTGAGTGCAGTTAACGCGAAAAGGCGGCAACCGCGCGGTAAAGCGAACTTGTGCAACGAAGTGGTCTTGGAGAGTTTCTTCGCGGCCAACAGTTTTACCCTAGGAAATGCAATTCCAGGGCCGAAAATATCCCGCGAAGCTCTATCTCGAGGCCAAGCTCTCCGGGATCGTCGCTCTGGCTGCGTTGCGAGACTCCTTGCGACGGAACGTCGTAGACGTCGGCGATCGAGTCACACAGGCAGCTTGCATACTCCTCCTATATGTATGCACGTTGCAACTACTGTAGAAGCGCCCCGGGAGGGGAGGACATTAATTCGAGAGTCGGCTCGAAAGAGGTACGAGGCGTGAATCTGCGGCGTAACTCCTCCGACACCCCGAAGAGATGCGGAGGCAAATGCTCAAGAGGCGCACCGTCCAGAGATCGTTGACTCTCACTACATTATTCCTCTCGCGCTCGCTTATACATACTATATATATGTATGTGTATATAATCTTTTTAGTGTATATTTATGGGCTTCGCCGACGAATACTTTACTCGCGATGATGCTCGTTATTTCGAGCATTCGGGTATATTCGGTCGCGTGAGCCGCGCACGGATTCACTGGGAGGAAGGAGACTCGATCAGTCGTTGCCCTTTCCTTTCTCGGCTAAATATATGTTACGCGCCGTTTCATTGTATTGGCGATGTAAAACGAGCGTTTAACTTACAACGAATGAGCGCGCCGGGGCGTCCGGGGCAGAGATGATGGAGCATTGGTGGAGACTTTTTTTTACATTTCATTTTAATTATTTAATTATTTGATTCTCATTAATTAAGAGATCAAATATATTGTTATATTAATCATTAGTCATTTTCATAATTGGCGAGCTACGATCAATCGAAACAGTTTGGAACTCGTAACCCAAAGTTACGAGTAACCTACGTCTGCGAAGTGGATCTCCGAGACCTCAAGCGGTCAAGATCTCTCCCTCCCCCCTGTTAAATAATAAAAGAGGATAAGAGCGAGCAAAATAAAAAGAGGGTCTCCCGCCCCGTACACTTATCGTGACGTCCTCTCGTAACGGAGGCGTCTTTACTTCTTCAGGCTCTCCGGGCGAATATGTCAAGTCCACACGAAGTCGAGAATTTTCCTCGAGCGAAGAGTCCGCTCGAGGTCCGCTCTCCTCCCTCCGCCTCACAAAGTTCTTCGAAAGTTTGAAACCTTTTTAGTTTTGTTTTTTCTTTCCCCTTTGTCTCTCGTTGCTCCTCCATAAGCGCGTGTGCATAGGATTGTCGCAAGCGGTAGTCGTTCTCCGGGCGGTTTGCCCCGAAGTTCGCCGCACAGTAATCTTGAGAGTCTTCGCCGGCAGGAGCAAAGAACGGGAGCGTTAGATCGCAGGCAACGGGAGGACGACGGGGGAGAGAGAGATCTCCGACGCTGCAGCTCGCCCCCGGTGGATGCACTTCTCCAGCGCACGCGGGCGCCCGCGCGGTAAACAAAAACTGCCAGAGCTGCAACGTTGTCGGATCTTCCCGCTCTCGGCTGCCGCTCGCCAGACCCGCGTTTCCCATTGGCTACCGGATTTTAATTTTTTATTTTTCCCCCCGTCGCGAGCTCTTCTTTCCTCGGCTACCACCACCATACTCTCTACACCGCTTCGCCAACCCTCCGCGGGCACCACCGGAAGCAGCAGCACGGTAATACCATGTTTTTTTTTTTTTCTTTCTTACCTTTTCTTTCATCCAAAATTGCATGGATGTCCATCTCCTTCTCTCCACCTGTTCGGCAGACTCACGAAACGCTGCTCTCCCCTCCCCTCCCCTTCCCGCCCCGCCCCCACCCCACCGTCCATCGGCGGTGGTGCGGGACGCTTGGGTTAAAGGGGTAAAGAACCGTCGAACGAACGAGCACCGCGTAGTACGGAGGGAGAGAGAGAGAGAGAGAGAGAGGGAGGGAGAGAGCGAGAGAGAGAGAGAGAGAGAGAGAGAGAGAGAGAGAGAGAGAGAGAGAGAGAGAGAGAGAGAGAGAGAGAGAGAGGGAGGGATGGGTATATATTTGTAGGATCCGGTGCATAGGAATTCCCTCGCTTCTCCCTGGGTTATCTCCGTCTCCCGACGCTCTCCTTCCATCCCCCTCCCCCTCCTCTTAATTTTCCCCTCCCCGAGGACGGTCCAGGTAGCGCTCTACAGCCCGCTCTCCACTATCACCAGCGGCGTCTGCGCTGCACACTTCACTCTTTTTCTATTTTTCCGTGCACGAGCCGCACCAGCAGTGGCCCTCGGTGTTTCACTCGCACTCCCCTCGATCGCTTCTCTCCTCCTCCTCCCCCTCCTCCTCCTCCCCCTCCTCCCCCTCCTCCTCCTCCTCCTCCTCCTCCTCCTCCTCCTCCTCCTCCTCCTCCTCCTCCTCCTCCTCCTCCTCCTCATCCTCCTCCTCCTCCTCCTCCTCCCCCTCCTCCTCCTCCTCCTCCTCCTCCTCCTCCGTCAGCCGTAATCCTACCCCATCGCCCGAATTTCCTCCCTCCGCCCCCTCTTCTCTGCATTCCAACCACCTTCGTCCCTCACCCGCCCGCCGTCCTTAATTTTTTTCTCCCTTCATCTCGCGGTCCACTCCTCCACTCGTTAGCCATCCATGTATCCCGCCTTGCACCCTCGTCCTACCCTCGAATTTAACTTTATCTCCACTCCTCCTTCCCCTCCGCATCGTCAATTTTTTTGCGCACTCCGCTCCCTCCCTTCTTCGACGGTGCGCTCTGTTCATCGTCAGCCGTCGATGTGTCTGTAAAGTCTGGATAGCAGCTCTCCATCGAAAGAGCGAAAGGGAGATAAAAAAATTCGGGGAGGAGAGCCTCCCCCTCCCCTCGTTGACTCCGAACGCCACACCGGTGTGCTCATCTCCCACCTTTTATAGTTCGATCTCTTTTTTTACCCATGGTTCTTCGTCGCCTCGATTTTCCCTCTCCCCTTCCTCCTCCTCATCTTGTCGCCCATTCCAGATCCAGCAGCGGCACGACTTGGTCGCCGGTATTCCCTGGCCGCATCTCCCCTGGCGAGACTTTCCCCCACCCCCACCACCACCACCACCAAGTCCTAGTCGTAGCCCTAGTCCTAGAGTTAACCTAGAGTTACCTGTCTGTCCCTGCCAACCGTGGCGGATGGACCGAATGGGCGGCAGGAGGACAATCTCAGTAAAACGTATTTTATATAACTTTATGTTTATCTATCTTTATTTTCTTTGTTCGATATCCTCTCTTTAATTTCTCTTGTAAACAACACCGCACTACTCTAATATGTTGGTAAAGTAACTAGGGGAAGCCGGGGCAAAACGGGGACATGGGGCAAAATGGAGACATGTACCCCGTGTTGCCCCAGATGGTTTTTTTAAATATCCTTTCAAAACCAGTGCCAATACAATTTTGGTGTGACGCGAGCACACTCCCCCTGATCGGGTTTCATCGGGGAGGAGATGACTCTCCCCTCTCCCCTCTCCTTTTTTTTTTAACGCCCAACATTTTTAATTTTTCGTGTAAACCACGAAACCGAGCGTTCGACCGATTATCTCTAGGTTATCTAGCGCGTTACACCGGTGTGCGAGGGCAGAACGGCGTAAAAGTGTATCGAGCTGTGGAGGAAGAGAGGCCGCTCGAAGCGAGGCGTAACGAGAGAACCGACCTAGGATCGAGGAAGAGGAGGAGAAGGGGAAGATTGCAGGTCCAGCTCTCGTAGCATCCGAGAGACTCACCCCGTTTAAGTGCTCCCGCGTTTCCTGCTGGTATCGCGAGGGACCCGAGGCGGGCATGCAATTTCCATGCACGCTCGCATGCCCAACCCGCAGAAGAAACAAACGATCGAAGATCGGTCATTAAAATCGATAATCTCCATAGATCCGCGAAGATATCTTGAATTACTCGGCGGAGGAAAATTAACTCTTGAATTTATCGCGGCGGTATTTTCATAAGAATGCATTTGTCGATGCGCACAATTTGGTAGCGGACATTTCCAAAGTCCGCGCAATTGCACGTAGGTAGGTACATTATTTTATTATTTATACTCGAGGGCTTCACGCGATTTGTGTGTGTGTGTGCGTGCGTGCGTGCGTGCGTGCGTGCGTTCGTGCGTGCGTGCGTGCGTGCGTGCGTGCGTGCGTGCGTGCGTGCGTGCGTGCGTGCGTGCGTGCGTGCGTGCGTGCGTGCGTGCGTGCGTGCGTGCGTGCGTGCGTGCGTGCGTGCGTGCGTGCGTGCGTGCGTGCGTGCGTGCGTGCGTGCGTGCGTGCGTGCGTGCGTGCGTGCGTGCGTGTCGACTATCACTTTTGTTGCTGATTGGCGAGTGAATCTTGCGGAGATGATCGTTCCGACGACGAAGAGCCAAGAGGGACAAAGTTCGGCGAGGATGCGAATTTTGGGCAGGGCGAGATTGCTCCGGGCCCAGACTGGTTCCTCTCCTCCTTCTGCTTCTCTGCTCTCCGCAGCTCTTTAGCTGTTGGCTGCTGGTCCGATGGGTATACCGGATCGGAGGACATCGTGCGTCATGAGTGACGATTATGGCGGGAGGGGGTCGGGGGGAAGAGCGGAGAGTCGGGACGATATGGGATAGGAAGCTTACAAGAGACTTCGTAATGGATGCTGTACTGCACCGGTGCATTATCTCCTCGCACCCCTCGCTTGGTACTCGGATATAAAATTCTCATCTACCCAATAATATAAACGATAACGTAAATTTCTAGTTAACAAAAAAATCCAATCAATATCAAGAGACGCGGTAGCGTCTCGACGCCAAGTACTTAAAAGAAATTTTTTAACTGTGCGAAGGACGCTACCAAGTAGTTATACTGTAAAATGCCGGAAGTATTTGTTTGCACTACGTTACCTCACAAATAAATCATCGGATCGAAATGATATTAAAATTTTACTATAGAATGTCTATCCAAGCTTTCCAGTTTGCTTAATTCCGAACACATTCGTTCGGTGGATTCTTGAGTACGATGATCGCGATCAGGAATCAATCCAAAATTTCTCGATTGTGCGTGAACCTGAATACGGGTGTGAGGTGATCAAGTACATCGGCAACGAAGCGTCGGATCGAATTTCTAAGGACACTTTTATCATATAATTCGGACCCAAGCTTTCCAATGGGCCTAATTACGATCATAATCGTCCAGCGGTTCCCGAGATATGATGAGGTGAACCTGAAATACGGGTGTGAGGTGATACGTGCTATACGCAAAAATTCTTCGGATTCTTCGGAAATTTTCACGATGGA
>OU824210.1:121115-133412 GCA_917499995.1 Ichneumon xanthorius
AGCTATTGGTTTACAAACTAGAGTACAATTTACAGTCAGAATTAAATTTTCAAGTTACAGGCCTTTAAAAACTTATGAATAGCATAGAGGGCGCGGTGATCGGTTACTTTCAGAAATTCCGTGGTACTAAATGCACCAGTGTATCCAAGGGCATATAGTTCTTTGAACATACTATCTCTTTGAACTGAGTATTTGGTACAATTCCATAGTACGTGATTGATATCCTCGATTTCGGCGCCGCAAGGGCAACCTCGCTCATCAATTATTCCTACCCTCGAAAGGGACGCATTAAGGTTATAATGGTTTGCTCTGAGTCGATTGACCCACGAAATCAGAGCACGAGGAAAGTTCGTACCTCTATACCACGGATGAGAAGATTCTTTATAAAAATGTTGGAAGTAGAATTTACCTTTGGCACTTGAAAGTTTCTTTATTTCTTCTACCGTGTTGAGTTTTTGTTGTGCCTGAAATCGAGACCTAAGGTCCGTATAGGGGATACGATAGAATGAGTTATTTGGTGAAATTAATGTTAAATTAAATGAATATAAATCGAGCGACCCGCAAGAACCGAAAGGACTATTAACGTGTATCGGTCGGATATACAGAATAAACAGCATTGATATGGCATAGGGACGCGTGGCACAGTGCAAACACCTCGGGAGCGAACGCTCGTTCGTGGATAATTAAAACTTTGTCCGAGTAAAGATAGTTTGGCCCGGCGCCCATACACCGTTCCTTCTCACTGCGTTCGACTGTCCGCTGCGGCTTAGCTGGCTGATGTATCAGGGCCAGCGGCAGCACCGCGCTCAAGACCTGTCTTTTCTTCTATGCCGATGTTTTTTTCATTTTTTTTCCCTTCATCCTCTTTCAAACTCTCAACGTGTAGTGGATAGTATTTCCCTTTACGTCTCTCTTTTATACTTAACACATCTATCCTCATCACCTTCGGCGAACCTGTAGTGTTACGGCCGTGAGCCTATGCCAAACCGCTGCAAACGCGCTCGGCAATCTTTCGATCGGGAACGCCGTCTGTTAGAGCGCGTGGCTGATACGTACTTGCTGCGGTGATCCTATACCTTGGACACACTTGCCAAATTGTATTTCTCTCCTCGGACAGAATAGCGTGCAAACTATATATACATATATATATATACATATATATATATATATATTACCGGGATATTGTGGCTCGCGCGGTCGCACCCATTTCTGGACGTAAACCCTTATTATCTAATATATATTTTGGAAAACTGTGGATTTGTTTGTCCCACCCCCCTTGCCCCAATTATTGTGACGGATTGTTGATTAGCGATCGATGGTTGAGATTTTAATTGTTGGTGGGAGAAAGTGGGATCTTTACTTTGTTTCTTTTATTAAACAGACATCGTAACGATCTTATGGGTCCTCTTGTAGCGACCTCCACGTAATGGGACTTGGGAAATTAATGTTGTTTTATGATGTACCGTAAAATATTTAGCAACATCATTAACTAACATTATCATCAGTATTACTAATTTGCAAACTATTGCAATTCTTCAATAAAAAAAATTATGAAATATAAAATTTAACGCACTTCAACTGCGAGCGCGCGAAGCGCGCGAGCCACAACAACCCGCTAGTTCTAAACTCTTCAAAAGACGGGTTCAATACTTGGATGGGTGACCGCGGTCACCCATCCAAGTACTGCCCCCCCCCCCCCCCGATTCTTGACACGACGACGTCGGCGAAATCTTTTTATATTATAGAGAGATGTATGTATGTATGTAGAGGGGAAGAATTGATAAATAACCCAACTCCTACTAGTTTTAATGGTATTTATTTGTACAGAGTTTTGGAGTGCGTATTGCGAATTGTCGCGACGAACGTTAACTACTGTTTTCGAATAGTCATCAAACCGTGAGGTGCCGGACACTAGCGGGCGTTACGGCAATAGATTCGCTACATATATATAGTAGTACATGTATAAAATAATAATAATAATTTGTCAACGACGAAAACATTTTTAATATATATTCGTACAGGTTACGCCAATCACCGAGAAAATCACCAATCACCGAGAAAATTGCTTCCCGCTCCACGATTCGATGCGCCAGCCAGCGCACGGCTGAGCGGTCACCCATCCAAGCAGTGACCGCGAGCGGTACTGCTTGACCTTTGGGGACCGTCGGAGCCACACACCAACCGCGCACCTATCGTTGTCGGTATGGAATATATATTAATAAATATAGGGTAAAAGTGGGGAATATGGACCGGTCCATATATCATTGATTTACGTGTTAATCGAGGTGGGCCATATTCACCACTTTTACCCTATATCTTAAATTTTCTTTTTATTGATAAATTATTATTTTTTATTTAATTTAAATTACTACCTCGGTCTTAGGAATACAAACGACGGTGAATCAGTTTTTCTGTACAGTTTTACGCGCACGTACAGCTCGATGAAATAATTTAAAAAAAAGTGTTAACGTGCGTTTTCTGCAATCGCTATGAGGAATCCTAGGATATCCAAGTTAATATTTTTCAATCTAAATCTCCGGTCTCCGCGCGCTAGTGATTATTGTTCCGACGTAACCTTCGATGGCGACATTACTGATAGTGGAATTTCCACTCATGATGAAATATCGGATTATCAGACATTATATATTTCGCGTTATCCTCGGCTCATCATTGACATGTCCTATACCGGCCATCGTTAATTCAAGCCCTCGTTAATTCGTCGGGTTCGCCGATCGCAAAATCGTTTAATAAAAAATGAGGATCGACGAGACGTATTATTTTTTTGAAGAGTTTGAATGATTAGTGTATAGAGAAGGGAAGTCTCGATATCGGAAGCGAGCCGAGCACCGCTCGATCTCACTTTAATAACAAGCGTAATAGTGGCTTCAAGTGAAGCTGCATCGTTGACGTCTGAGAAGAAGACGGTTGCAACGACAACATTTTGCTTTTATATATATACACACACACATATACACATATATGTATATGTACCTATAGACGCCTCGGAAGCTGAAGGGCGTATCCCATATCGTTTTACACGTTAAATGGTGTGGGATAGGCTCTTCTGATTCCAAGCAGTCTGTATATATATATATATATATATATATATATATATATCTCGGGTACATTTATATATATATATATATATATATATATATATATAAATGTACCCGAGACGTTTGCGCCCCTCCTTGCACACATGCTTGCATTTAGCGGTGTCGTTTTCCCGTCGCTCTCGCGTTCTCCCCGCTGTCGATCTTAGAGAGAGAGTTTATAATTAACTCTCGTAGGAAATGAGAAAGTATACGCAACGTATGCGTTATATTCGGTCCGCTCGCATTTAGCGGTAGTATATATAGATATATACACGATTAATTGTTGCTCGAATCTCACACTTTCAGTCGTGGGACGAGTTCGAACTTTGAACTCGGTTCAAAGTTCAAAGAAAATAATTGTTATATTCGTGATCAGAGGATGCGTGGAATATAGTCTTGAATTAAAAGAATCGATTGAACAACGATTTTTCCATTTTTGAGCGCTTACTGGAAAACGTCTATTTCGTGATTTCGTGAAAGGTCGATATCTCGGCTCCCAATAGAGCTGGGAAAAATCCGGGGTGCCCATCGTGTTCTACGGGAAAAAATACACAAAATAGGGCCTTGTGTAAAGTTTTACAATTGTTTTATCGTCCCGTTCGAGGACGTTGAAAAACGTGAAAATGAATTGGAAAGGGGTAGCCTTGGAATTTTTTGTGAAACATATATAAACGCACAAAAATACGTCTTCCGACGTATTTTTGTGCAAACTGAAATCAGTTTGCTCTAATGTGACATCGCATTTTTAGGATTAGAATGTAAAATATTGGGTTTGGAGCAAAATGAACGTCATATTCGTGATCAAGGGGTCGCAATATTTTAATAAAGTGACGTTTCGGGGCTTAACTTTTCGGGGGATAATCATCGGAGGATAACCGTTCGGGGGGGCTATGCCACCCTACCATTTATTTCATTATCAATATTTATTTGCCGGATAGCCATAAAATACCGGTATCATTATTCTTGCCTCTGGTAAATAATTAAAGATTTTCATACCTCGGTTAGAGCCTTGTCCAGGACATGCGTATAGGAGGACAGGCGAGTCTGGCTCTGCCGGGGCGCGGAGCGACTCCTGCGACGATCGGGTCCGATGTCCGCTGGGCGCGTATTCGCGTAGCTGGTCTGCAGACCGGCGCATACGGAATCGCCACGATGCGAGTGTGTTATAGCCGGTAGACGGATGGAAGGAGAGAAGAGCTCGGCTCGCGGCTTTCGCGATAGACGATGGCAGTGAGCTTGACCGAGTGGCGCTTGGCGAGGCCGGCCGACGCCCTTCCTCGCCCTCTCTGCCTCTTTCAAATGCCCACACTCCCCCCCCCGAACTGTTCGGACAACTTGTTTTTTTCTTTCCTCCTTCCTTCCCTAGTTCGTTCACTCTATGTTGCTAGCCCGTTCAATCGACGGATTTTTTTATTCATTTTTTTTAAACTTTTTTTACGCAACCCGTTGCCACCGCTCCGGACTCCCGTTGCCATACCGCGCAACCCTCTCTCGCGCCATCCTTTTGCCATCCCGCCCCATCCCCCCCCCCCCCCTCCCGCCCTCGCTCCTTTCGTCCTCTCGCCGGTTCTACCGCTCCAGCAACTAACCACACCACACCTGCATAGATTTTTTTACCTATTCGCGATCGCGCTCACCGGCCAACCCGTACAGCAGGTACTACTTGCGTGCGTTGTGTAGATACAGGTACGTAGAGCCGTGGTACACAGGTATATGTACCGAGCGAGAGGCAGCTGTGCCGAGGCAACCATGCTAATGCCTCGCTGAACGGCTCGATCCTCGACACACTACATGTACGTGCAAAGAGAATCCCTCGGATTCGTTCTCCGGGGTTATATCCATTATAAATTTCGACGGCGCAATTCCGCTTTTTTTTATGTTTTTGGTAAAACTCCTTCGAAACTCATTTCCGTTTTCTTTTTTTTTATTTTTATTCTTTATATGTTACTGAAGAAATTGGACCTCCGGCGTTAGAATCCTCGACACACAACATGTATGTACAAAGAGGATCCCTCCGGTTCGTTCTTTAGGGGGTATCGATAATAAATATCGTCTTCGAAAGTACAATATTTATAGTTGCTCCTCCGACGTACTCCGGGCTTAATTTTTATTATTATTATTATTATTATTATTATTATTATTATTATTATTATTATTTAAAGATGATGAATAAATCCTGAGTATTTCGTTAGAATGTAGAAATAATAAATATATAAACACACAGGAGGGATACGCGTTACAACCATAATTTCACCAGAGCTTACAATTTAACACGAATATCGTAATTCGCGGGTAATAAAAACTGGTAGCCGATTCTCTCTCCCGTCGGCAACATTATCTTCTTCCTATCCTATTTCATACCTCGTCGCAATTACACTCCATAGCTAACATGCCGAAGCAGTGTATAATTTAGCACGTAAGTATATCCTGATTTTCTTCCGTGCAGCACACACAAACACACACGCATACCCAATGAAATCTGATGAATCTAACCGCGTGTATATGAAAAGTGAACGCCGCGGTTAAATTCTCTTCCGCGTACAATCTCCCTGGATCATACACTTTTTCCGTGATCTATCGACGGGCCAACGATGTTTTTATGTAATTTTTTTTTTTTTTTTTCATTTATTTATTTATAAAAAAAAAATGTTTTGTTACGAACAATCGACGAGCAGCTTTCTAAGGCATATCGCCAGTTACATAGATCAGTATGTAAATGATATTCGAAAACATTGTACGGGTTCGGTATATACGTCAATCGATACTTCGGTAGCGTATAGGTGAGCGATTATATTAGCGTCGCGGTTCCAACCCTACCCATTCGCGTCTGGTCCAGTGGCAAACAAGAGAGCTATCCGGCCCCTCTCGTCTGCGCATTTATTTTCTTTCCTTCCTAGCAATAAATTTTTTCTTTTCCTTCTTTACCTTCTGCCGATATTTTCTTCTCTGTTCTTTCCATCCCGTTCGAGCGATACCGCAGGCGCTCCGCTTTCCGATGTACTCTTCTTACCGTCTCCCGTCAAACAACCCCCTCTCCCTCTCTCTTTATCGCCTTTACGCGCGAAATGTACGCCCGTCCGGGATAATCAACTTTTTGCTGCACCAGCGCAAGTAACCGTTGTAATTAGTATCTATCCTCTGGTTCAACGCCGAGCCTGGATAGGCTCATCCTAGAGGCAGGGGGGCGGCTTCATACCGATACGATCTGCTCTCCTCGCGATGCAGGAGACAACCTATGCGGAGGAAAAGGACCTGGTTTCACGCTGGCAACAAACGAATCGTGTTCGTTGAGATTTTTTACTTTTTATTTTTTTTATTCGTACAAACTATATTTTTATTCAGGAATAATGATTGGTGGAGAGACGGGCAAAGAGGACTACATTAACTTACAAGAAGAAGAAAGAAAATAAAAAAATAAAAAAATAAATAAATAAATAAATAAATACTCTTAATAATAATTTTTTTTTTTGCATACAAATGTTCAATAGTCTATAGCCGAGTCAATAAATTCCGGCTATAGCGATGCCGTGGCTCAAATGCGTGCGCAGTCATGCGCCCGCGTCGGTATCATACCATTAAATTTATATGATGTTCGAGCTAGGATACGAGAGCTCTTGGACGCGAGATAAATAAAATGCCGGGCGTATAAAAGTGTGCAGTACAGGCGGCAGACATCGAGGAAGGATGCTGAAAAGGAGGAGCGAGAAAGGGGTACGAATGTTGATACCGCTGTGGGTTTCGCGCGCGGCGAACGAGGGCGAGAGAGGGGGATGGGGCGGCTGAGCAGGGGATCAACAGGCGTCGGCATATGTCGGACGTCGCCGGACGAGCCTCCGATTTATCGTGAACCGAAGCAGCGAGGACGAGGCGGGGGGGGGGGGGGGCAGAAAGATGAGAGGCTGCGGAGCAAGCTCCGGCTATGAGGCGCGCGAAGATGCTGCACCGACTACGCGCACAATCAGATGTCGAGGTTTAATGCCGCTGCTGCGAAGACCGCGCGGTCGACGGTCCCTCGGCGATCGCGGGCGCCCTCACGCACTCGCTCGCTGCACTAACACAGCGACGATGGCCGAACGTACCACGACGCGCCTGCTATGGCCCGAGCGACAACGAGTGCGTACAGAAGTACAGGACTCTTTGAGGATCGTATCTCGGCCTCCCTCCCTCATGCCCTGTAACCGCCCTTTACATCCAGGATATTTCACAGTGAACACACACAAAGTCGGAACACCCGATTAAATTCCGGACGTACAGCGGCATGTATCGAGCCCCGGAGCTATTTCCGCCGAGCATATAAACCAGCCTGTTTCCTAACGAGTCGGATATTTTTTATACCCGATGGTCGTCTTTAGTTTTATTTTACCGTGTACTCCATCGTTGAATATATGAATCGTAGAACCGATAGAACGATTCGACAGCGTGGAAACGTGTTTACTCGACGTACAGAATTTTAGGTTGCCGTGCCTCCAATGGTTTTGCGATCCACCAAGCACTTTCTCGTGCTTCCAATGTTCCAGCGACGGGGTCTCACTGGAGACGCTTTAAAAAAAAAAACAATAAAAAAAAATCGTCAGCACTATTTGTGCTCGAAGATTGAATTTAACTTTAGAACGTCTCCAATCTTTTCAGGACATTGTCCGGATTTTCCAGGAGGATCGTGAGTTTTCATTTTACGAAGAAATTCGGCTCACGGTTCTCGCTGGATCTTTACATATGGAAAAAAAAAGACAATATCCGTTTTTACATGGACGAGGAGACTATCGCACTTTGCATGGGGGCGAAGGGTGTGTAATCGGATGAATCGTGCAGCAGTGGCAGAGGACTTGAAGATGGGACAAGAAGAACAAAAAAAAAACGTCAATCAACCGTTCGTGATCGAGTGATGAATTCAAGGTTAGGTTCAGGACATTATCTCGATTTTCATGTAGGATCGCGAGGTTCTATTTTACGGATGTTTTCACATGAAAAAGAAAAGAAAAGGATGAGAGTAGCGGACTTTGCATGCGGTCGAGGGTGTATGATAGAATTTTAGTCCGGGGTCGAGCATAATTGGACGAGCCCGTGGAGAGAGAGGCCACCACGATTGGAAGTAAGAGCGCAGCAGTAGCATAGCGACGCGATGTGCGGAGAGTGTGGCGTGAATACGCGCCTCGAGATGACCGATCGTATCGGCATTTTCTTTTCCATGGACGTTCACCGAGCTGGACGAGTCCCGGGCACGCCGAGCGGACCGTCGGGCACACGGTCCTCTCTCTCTCTCTCTCTCTCTCTCTCTCTCTCTCTCTCTCTCTCTCTCTCTCTCTCTCGCTTCTCTCTGTTCATCTTTTTCACTTCTATATACGCATCTATCCTTCGATCCCCTTGGACATCGGGCGAACCCAGCGGATGATGATCGAATACCTGCGGACCTGTCCGTGCGCTCTACCGTTCGCGGGCGCGTCTCAGCGACGAGACGGGAGAGAGGCGTCATGTAAAAGAGTCGAACGGGGCTGGTGCCGACGCTGGCAATAAACTCGTCCGCGTCGCGGAATCATTCCGGCGAGATACGTTCGAATAATTTATCATCGATGAAAAAATTAAATGAATACACAAATTATTATTATTTTTATCTCACAATTAGGATCGTGTACAATAATTTAATTAATTACATCGACATATTTCCTTAGTAAATGTAAAGCTAGTAAAAAAAAAAACTGTATCAGAATTAAAATAAAACTACCGGAATACGAGGCTAGACGGTAGCCTTGTATTCCGGTAGAATTTTTTAACTTTCTGCTAGAAATTTTTATGTGACAATTTATATCGCAGTGAACTTAACATAACAAAAAAAAAGTTGAAAATTTAAATTTTCATATAGCTTTCTCATAATATTCCTTTATTAGCAAAGCTTCTTCTATGAGAAAGCATTTTATGTATTGTTGGCTTCCTTATAGAAGAAGCTTCGCGAATAAATTAATATTATGAGGAAGCGATATGAATATTTCAATTTTCAACTTTTTTCAACGTCAACGTCGTGTTTGACTTGTATACAAAACGACTAACCGATTCGCGCTCAGCGCGAAAAATCCACCAACGTCGCATTTCACTTCGTTGGATTTATGCATTTGACTTCTTTCAACGAAAATACAGGGTCTACGAAAAAGATATTTTTATTTTTTTTATTTTTTATTTTTTTGTCGTTATGTCAACTATCCAATGTGTGCAATTTTGTGTCGATGCAGAAACTCCGTCGGACGCAAAATAACCATTATCCGAAAATTAAAAAATTTCAAAATCTTATAAAATCTAAACGGTTCTCGAATTTTCTTTACTCGAATTGTACCATTTTTAGTACTTAAAAAAACACACAAAAAATCCCATTAAACGATGCAAGTCTGTTACATGCACGCGCGCACGCACATCCGGGCGCCAACTAAAAATCGTATTTCTCGACGTTCAGGACTATTTTGCGGACTTTGGGGGCCATTTTTTTTTTTTTTTTTTTTTTTTTTCTCTCGAAAACATAGCTTCCACCACGAGAAATCAAAAGGCAAAGATGGGTAAAAAAAATAGCGATATGTTACACGAGTATTAATGATAATCGTGAAAGTTATAAGACATATATAGATAATGCAGCAGTGGAAAAATAAAATAAAATACATACACAATTAAGTTTTTTTTTTTTTTTTTTTTAAAAACTCGCATCGTGTCAACAATTGAAATAATCACATCGATATAGTTCCATAGTAAATTTCTACCGTGGTGAATTTAACACAAAGAAAGACAAGGTGAACAAAAAGAATTTGTGAAACCTTAAATGGATATTAATAATAACCGTGAAATTTGTATACACATTTTTTTTTTTTAACGTCACTATTAATTTTTTTTAACGTACAAACGACATATCTCGTTAGAAAAAAATAACGGGTATTCCCGAGGCGGATGCGATTGAGGGTAACTGAACAAACAATTGTGACCATACAGCAACTCTTTTTAACGGTTCGCGAGACTTTTAACCTACAAGTACGATATCGTATATAAATACACAAAGCTTTGACGCTGTGTAGCCGTCGCGGCGTCGCTGTTGTTGCGGCCCAGTGCAAAAGGCTAAACTCGCGCAATCATTAGCGTCCGTAGAATCCGGCGATCACGACGTCAGACGCTACGCTCTACCGTTTTTCTGCGAAAAAAATTGTTAATTTTTTTTTCTTCCCTCCTGCACCCACTCTCAAGAGCAAAATATTTTGGAGAGCTGAAACGAACTGGGCATTATTATTATTATGGCTCGGCAATGTACCCCGGCGATACATACCCGCTGCACACAACAGCCAATGTACATCCTAGATGACGGATGGGGACAGTTGTTGCATCGCCTCCCGATGCCAAGAATATCTTTCCCCGCGCGTTCTCTTCTCCTCTTATACCAAAGTTATACTCTTCTCCGTGTCGTCTGTTTCATCGCTTCTTTGCCTTCTTCGTTCAGCGGGGCAGGGCTTCCCCTCAATCCCACCTCTCTTCGAACTTGCCGAGCTGCGACACGTCTCTAGCTTCTCATCTGCTCTTCATTCTTAGGCTTCTGCTGAGTTTTCAAAGTTTGTACCGGAAGTTAGTTGCTTTTTATAATTCTTCTCTTCTTTCCGGTCGGGACATGTATCTGTTTTCCCAAATCTTACTTTTCACGCTTTGTAACGAAAATTTGTTGCTTTTTCTGATTTTTCTATTCTCTCCGGCCTCCGCTATAATAGTGAGTCTTGCTGTTTTAAACTTTTCTGAGATGTAACGCTTCTCTAGCTTCGTATCGATACTTGGTTATTCGTCATCGCAATCCCGTTTTCGAATTTGCTTTCGTTTTCAACGCTTTATACCGGAAATTTGTTGCTTCCTCCATTTCTGCTTCCTCTTTTGTTCTTTGCTTCACCGGGATTCTACCTACAGCGTATTCTTGCCCACGACACTCGCTTCGTTATATCTTTTTGTATCCGCGGGGTATCCCTGTCGAGGGCAAACCGCGGGAGCTTACACCGTTTCTTGTGCATTACTATCCCGAGCCCGCGTTGTAGCTACCTCGTATGCTTCGTTAGAGCATAATTATGCATCGATTCGAACCTCGGCGCCTCTCACGGTTCCGAGCAAGGGATACTCCTGCAACTCCAGAGTACTACCAGTCATGCCGGGCTACATGGACCATGGGCATGCAGGTGCGTGCGCTGCGACCCTGGAGGCGCCTTGACTCTTACTTCATGATTCTATTTTTTTTTTTTTTTTTTTTTTTTCTTTTCTTTCAACTCTTTCTCCACTTATTTTTCATCTTGCCGCTAAGCGTACGCGTGGATTCCTTGCTGGGGAAAACGAAGAAATGTTGCTGTACCTCACGTTCCCTCATAAGTTTTATCGCATCGATAAATTACCGGTTTCCATATCATTTTTTCACTGATGAAATTTCGTATGAAAATAAAAGAAAAGTCTAAATCTTATTCGCAGTATAAAAAAAAAAAAAAAATGTTTATAATACAACATTTCTTGTCCACAGAGATCCTCAATTGTTTTCATGTAAATTCGAAACTTTTTAATCGTATTTTTAGATTAAAAAAAAATGATAAAAAGAGTTTAAAAAAATTGAAAAATACCTTCTTTACCGTATAAGCGGTCTTAACTTTAAAGCTATCGAGGTAGCAAAACGAAAATACTACAAAGATAAAAAATAAACCGCTGAACCGACGGAGCAGACCTTAGCTATCGATTCCCTATCGAATTTCCTCTCTGGGGAACTTCAACCAGTGGCTTCGCAGTCGCGGATGTATTCCGAGTGTCCAGAACGGTCTATCCTATGCACGGATACTCCCGGCTCTCGGTGTCGCCGTTGCAACAAGTAAACCAGTTTCCTACCGGTATAGCGTGAGCGCATTACACAGCTTTCTCGCTGTTAAATCAAGCTGGGGCGTTCCGATATATTCCTCATCGTCATTATTCCTCATCATCGTCGACGCACAAGCTTCCCCCGGTCCCTCGTACACGCGATACTATAATGTAGCACATGTGCATGTATGTATGTACATATATATATATATATATATATATATATATATAATAGGTGTACGGAATAATAAGAAATAGTTATCGATGTGTTATATATACATAGACAGGCGCGGCTGTAAGCTAATCCACTTCCTTACCGTGCGATTATTACTGTGGTATTCGATAGGTTAATTATAGTTGTACAAGG
>OU824210.1:133612-158612 GCA_917499995.1 Ichneumon xanthorius
ATTTTCCGTTGTGATGTTCCGTGGTGTCCAGCGGTCCTTCAAGTCCTTGGAGTCCTGGAATTGTGCTTGAATTTTTCCTGTCCTTGAAAAAGTTCTGGAATGTCCTTGAATTTTTTAATTCCCCGAAAATGTTGGTTTGTTTAAAAATGTATATTTAGTTTAGTAAATGTTTTTGTCTTTTTTTTTTAAATGAACTGACAACGTATTTCGACGTATTTTTTCCCACTGAACACGAATCCGCTGGCCTTTTTGGGAGTAAAGTACAGTGAGACATTGAAAGTCTCGATTTTGTTCACGAAAAATCGTATTTTTGGGATTTAAATGGAAAATATTGGGTTGGGAGTAAAATAATTGTTATATTCGTGATCAGCGGAAAAAAATACGTGGAATATATCCTTGAAATAAAAAAATCGATTGAACAATGATTTCTCAATTTTTTAGCAATTTTTGGAAAAAACGTCAATCTTCGTGATTTTCAAAGGTCGATATCTTGGCTCCCAATGGAGCTAGGAAAAATCCGGGGTACCCATCGTGTTCTACGCGAAAAAATACACAAAATAGGCCCTTGTGCAAAGTTTTACAATTGTTTTATCGTCCCGTTCGAGGACGTTGAAAAACGTGAATAATGGATTGGAAAAATATGCCTTAGAATTTTCGATTAAATATTTTTTCTCGGTATGAAATTTTTTTTTCCGTTTATACAATTAAATGCGACGTATTGCGACGTATTTTTGTGCGTTGAACTTTTTGTCTGCTGGCCTTTTTGTGCGTAAGTGTAGTGGCACATTTGTATCTTCGATTTTATGCACTGAAAACAGTTTGCTCTAATGTGAAATCGCATTTTTAGGATTAAAATGTAAAATATTGGATTTGGAGCAAAATGAACGTCATATTCGTGATCAAGGGGCCGCAATATTTTAATAAAGTGACGTTTCGGGGTTTGACTTTTCGGGGGATATGCGTTTCGGGCGTTACTCTTTTCGGGGGACAACCGTTCGGGGGTTGTGCCACACTACTAATTTTTATGGGGAATCATTGTAGTGAATATTTCCAAAAATAGTGATTTTTTTGCATTTTTAAACGCGATTATTATTTATTTTTTTTACCGACAAAGCTTCCTCCATGAGGAAGCCAAATAATCATGGAAAATGATTTTTCATAGAAGCTTTGTATACAAAAGTAGATCCGATCATATAGGTTTGTTAAAACTCGATTTTCACGCTTTTTTCTACTGCTTTTCGATGTATTTTTTTAAAACTTTTTTTACTTTTTTTTTATCCACCTTGCTCTCTGTAGCGAGAGAGTTTTCCGAAGCGAATGAGGGCTGCCGCGACACTTGAAATTCTTTTTGTAGCCTACGCGCAAAACGCAGGCAAAACAGTTCGTGCTCGTGCTCGCTGGTGGTGCTCGGTTGTTTGGCGCAGGGTTACGAGGCGAGCCGAGGGCGCTATGCATAGAATCCAAAAAAACTCGACGATCGGTCGGTCAGGAGGGGGTTGGGGGGGGGGGGGGGATAGGGTGGGGGGAAGAGGGTCGACGTCGCCGGCCGGCGGCAGCGTGCGGAGTCGAGGCACGGAAAGCGAGATGAACTCGCATGCTCCCTCGTTTGTTCACGCGCCGAGCCCGAAAAACCCAGACGCTATGAGGGAACACGAAACTCTGCGACGGCGACGAGCGACTACTACGACGACGACTTGAACTATACTTCTCCGGACAACTATGGGACGAAGGTTTGCATACTATAACAGTAGATATAATACACCCCGAGACTCGGAGGCCAACTTGTTTCGTGGTTTAGGGTTTTCTTTCTTTTTTCTCTTTTCTTTTCTTTACTGCTGCATCCAACGAGGGCTCCACGTACTTGCGGTGTAATAATTAGAGCGATCGAAACTGCTGAAAAAGTCTTGTTTCTTCTCTTTTAATTTAGAGCTTTTTTTAATCCCTCGGGAAAAGCGAGCAAGAGATCAACGGATCATCAGACCCACAAAACCGGAGAAACGTCATTTAGATAAAAAGATTGCGTAGACGGCAATTGACCCTCGCTCACCATTTCATTACTTCATTACTTAATTTTGTAAAAGTCTTGTAAAATTATTGGAATTAAAAAGTAAAAAAAAAAAAGAGAAGAAACAAAATATGGAGATTCGATCGTTGCCACAATGACAAAATTGAGTGGTTTCAAATTATTATTTTGATTTCCATAACTGTACAAACGAGAGTCCACTCTTTCGATCGAGTTGTAGTAAAGATACCTTCCAAGTAATGGATGGTAAATCGATGTTTATTTAGTTCCAACGATTTAGACAGCGCCATCAACTGAAACAAAAATCTCATTTCTATTATTTTTCTATCCGTCCCTCGGGCTTAGCTACTTTGGGGATACGTCCGTGGCGATGAACAGCCGTTTACGCGTTCATCCTGCTTTCACTAAAGTGTCCACGTGACAGCGAGCGGCACACAAGAAGTTGGTTCCGTCATGGCCAAGGAAATAGACAAGCAAGAACAGTGCCCCTTTAAACCGTAACTCTGTAGAATCTCCCCCGCTTCGACGGCGAAAGAAAAGGAAAGAAAACAAAAAAAAAAAGAGGAAAGAGATGTTTACAGTTGCGACTGTTACAATTCCAAACAGAGAGTGCCAAGAGCGTTCATCCCCTCCTCTTCTTCCAGCAGAATCTCACTTTTATTTATTTTTTTCTTCTCATCCAAGCTCTACCCCCCTTGTTTCTTGCTCCTCTTTTTTTGCCGCCCGCCCTCCCTCGCCCTTCGTTTCTTTTTTTTATCGAAGAGAGAAGTTTGTTGACCTTGCAACGCTCGCTCCGCGAAACGCCAAGAATACAGTAGATAGCGAAAGACGGGCAAGGGGGGGGGGGGGGGGGGGAAAGGGAGCGAACGAACTTGCAAAGGCCCGTTCGAAGTGGGGTAGAGAGTAGACGACGGCGTCGTCGTCGTCGTCGCCCCGACGGAGTGCGGGGGTGACGCGGCTGTTGCCGCGACGGCGAGGGACGCGTCCCGCGCGGGAGAACAGCCAAGACGGCAACACTCCTCGTTCGCTGTCGCTCGGTCGCACGAACACTCAGATGAATCGTGTGCTCCTCGCTTACTCCGGGGCGACGAACTTCGAGTCCGCGCGAATCGTGCATCGACCGAATTACTCGACATTTTTTTTCCCATCCTTCTCTATTAACTTACGCAGTTCCACCGGCCCGTTTCTCTGAATTGTACTTTTTTTCAGCTCCAACGTGCGCACGTATGATGATTCAGGTTACGAGCATGCTTTCGTAACAACATTTTTTTTTAAACTCGGAAAAGCATCGTCTTTTGGGTTTTTTTTTTTTTTTTTTTTTTTTTTTTAGATATAATCTCGTGTCTTTTTTACTTCCATAGATTTGTCGTTAAGTTTTGTGATGCTTAGCGGTAAGGTGCGTCACCGGTAGCTTTCCATCAAATTTCAATTTTTAGACATTTTTTTTACATAATTTCCTTTCACCAAACACAATTGTAATTGTCTCCGAGCTGCGAACTATCAGTAATTTATTTTTCATTTGCGAAAATATGAAATTTAATCGGTAACAGTACATTTATAAAATTTTTTTTTTATTTTCGTGAAAGCCCCTTGATCGGGTACAATTAACAGTTTGGTTGCCGTTGGGGCTCGGCGCGCGTGAGCCGAGCGTGCGAGTGCACGACAGACGCAGTCATCGTGCTTTTCATCGAGTTTTGCGAGGGGAGCTCGATCCGCTTTAAACCATGCGCAACAAGTGACATTTCCTATTGAATCGAGCGAGAATACCGTACAGTAGGTACTAACAAGTCTCTCTCTCCCTCCCTCGCCCTCTCTCTGCATACGGCAGTGCATAGGCGATAAAACTCGCTGGGGTACCAAAAGCCGTGTCATGGTATTCTGGGTTTTCGATAAATATCGATGGGGTCAGATATATTGTGTGTACCGTACAGCCGGAGAGACGCGTACGGATATATATACGTGCAGCGCGTGAGCGTTACCACGGCTGACGGTTGAATCAGCAGGTGGACCGTTGAGTCCGCTGACGCCCGACGCGTTTACGCGCGCGAATGCTGGAGGGCGAAGGGGGAGGCGTCGGTCACGGTCATCATCGCGCATGTTGAAACTCGTACGCGGTCGGTGAATCAACCGAGCTGATCGAATCTCTCTCCGGCTACACCACCAGCTACTCCCTCTATCGCGCCCCCTACGAACTCTCCCCTACACCCCCCATTGAATTCATGATAAATGATTGACTGCAAATTCGTTACAAAATAAATATAAAAGTGGATTTTTTTTTTACGTCCATTATTTTCACGAATATATCGAGAGGCTGTTTGATCGATGAAATTGACGTAACGTGGAGTGGTGCATTGATTCAATACAAAGTTTCGAAGGTTGGAGAACGGTTACAGATGTAAAAAAAATCGGAATAAAATGAAATTGTGGGGACCACGAGTAGGGTGCTGAAGAAATGTCAACGAGTTATCGCGAACTCGTTCGAGAGTCTTGTTATGTTTTACACAGTTTCGCGACGCTCGGCGTTCGAGAGCACCGCGTCGGCGGGGGAGCGGGGGGGGGGGGGGCGAGGGGGCGACGAGAAGGAGAAAGACTCGAGCGACGAAGGGGCGCGGGGAGGGGGTTCGGGCGAAGTAACTTCTCTCGCGCGCCTCCGGAGATAATTTGAAATTGGGTCAGAAGCGGAGAAGCCCAGCTTGGAAAGAGAATAAGACAGAGAATCATCATTGATACCCGTAGAGGAGGATAGTTAAAGCTTCCAACTATTTAACATCAGTTATATTGCATCTTCGTGGTCGTTATCAGTCGGAGTAATTGTCTAATAAATTTCGAAATTCTTTCAATCTGTTTTCACGTTTATCGATCGACTTGAATTTTATTTTTTAAATTTTTGTTACCGATATAAACTGCTACGATGATCGCGGATCGTTGAAAGTCAAGCCACAGGTGTTAATTAAATTCGACCTACGGTAACGGTAGAAAACGAAAACAAAACGTAACTAAAAGTAGAAGAGAATTTAATTTCGAGGGAGAATCGAAGCGAGAGGCGATAAGAAAGAGTGCGAAGCCGACCCAACGTCGCGTATCATTCGGTGGGCCGGGTCTCCCATTGCGAACTACTTTCCGAAACCTGTTAACTGGACACACGCGTGAAGGGTACAGTTATAGTGAACACGCAGTCTACAGTAGTCGAGAGTCCGTTGCCGTGCGGTCTCCCGTCACCTTCAGGCGCTCCGGACGATCTCAGCGACGCGGGGCGAAGCTAGGAAAACTATCCGCACGATCGTCCGAGTGCTAAGTCGCATATTCTTTATCCCAGCGATCGAGAAATCGTCACGATATTAAAAGATCCTTTGCTGGCATCATAATCGTCATGTAATCGGGAGGAGGACAATTTATTCAGACTCAATTGTCATAAAAAATATTACAATGAAACAGAAAAACTATGTATGTTATTTTTTCGAGCCATTATTATTTTTTATTGTATATTTTCAATTATTTTATATTTACTTTGTATCCCAAGATTATACTTGAGAGTTACACGAGAGACAATTGGTCGTCGAAGTACAAAAAGAAAAAAAGCAAATTAACTTTATTTCGAAGGATTAATTTTATTGATGAACTTATATGACGATTTTTGCGCAGTCCGAAAACCGGTAGTAGCTGATTGGAAATTTATTTTACGACATACCCCCCTTCCATTTCGTCGTTGTCAGTGTACATCGAAGCGTGAAGCGTGAAAAGCCGCGAGACATTGGCTTCAACATCGCCACTAGGTGTATCTCAGGCTCCGTGTAGAAGAAGCTACAAGACAGTTTCTAACCGCTGGGTCGGTGGAGGGGCCGGGGGGAGGGAGAATCCAACGAGCGCCCGCCGTTCTCTCGCCTTGCTTTCTCTATCTATCGCCGGTGCAGCTAAGATCGCTGCATTCGCTCGGGGGCCACTCGCGAGTTGGTTGATATAAATAGTATCGCGGCGAACGCGACAGAGGGCAAGGAACCACGCCTTGCAACACTAGCGTCGCTCTTCAACTTCTTCTCGATCACTGCTCCAACACTCAATCGCGCTTTCCTCTGCCGCCCCGATACGGTTGAATTATACTCACCGTCCGATCCTACTACATCGGCCTTCATAGCGAAGTTGCCATGCCCCTTTACTATCCGCTCGCTACGAGTGTTAATTTCACGGACCGGGGTCGACGGATATACGACGAAAGAATCTAGGAATAATAATAATAATAATAATAATAATAATAATAATAATAATAATAATAATAATAATAGCGTTTCTACTCGATGGCGGGGAACGAGCAAAATCGTTTTTGCTGCATTGAATTGAAATTAATAACATCGTCCGTTTTTGCAGATTTATATTTAAAAATATATAAAAAAGTAACGGTTGCTTATTGATTAATTATCGTTGGGTAATTCGAATATGAGCGATAATCACACAGCATGGTATGAGATTTTTTAATTTTACTATCGGATTATAAATGTTACCATGTAAAATGGGAAACTCGAAGAACTTAGAAAAAAATTCGTTTCGTTTGTGCTAGGTCGAATATAAAATTGACTTTTAAAAAAATTGTAGATATACATAAACGGATATAAATCGAATGGAATAGATTCACAAAAAAATTATCGAAACCCGATAAATTCACCAACCCGATAGAATCAATTATCTCGTCACCAATCCGGTGTCTAATAAGTCGCCGGCCATGCATAATCCTAAATTAAATATTTTTCCGTTACAACTCGGTAATTTTCTTTCCCACGATATTCCTCGCACCGTAGCCCCCTTCGACTTATCGGAGAAAAGCTCCGAACCAACAATATTTCGCCGATATCAACATAATTAATTCCCAAACATTGGACGAGTGCAAGGAATCTCTGTTTTCTTTATAAAACCGAGCTAAAAAAAATCGAACGAATAGCGGGCCCGGTAGCTCCGCGAGGATATGCGAGGAGATTGAAAAACGAGAAAAGCAGCAGCAGCAGCACCGGACGCGAAGCGCGGGAAGTGCAGCACCGGAGAGCTGGGCGGACCAGACTCGGTTCCTCTCTCCTTCCCCCCTCGGTCTCACTCTATTTCTCTCGGTGATGCCCGGGCGTGTACCACCCGGACCACCGGATAACGTGCACCAGGAAGAGGTGGGGTGACGGGGGGAGTGCGAGAATCGGGCGCGCGGATCCACCCTTCGAGTGAGGGTGGTGTACCACCCTTTCCCCCTCCTCTTCACCGCCTCCCCCACCCCCTCCTTCGCCTACCCCGTAGTAGAGAGTAGTAGCGGGCTATAGTAGTTCGAGCCGAGGAGAGCGACGCGGGCTCGCCGGGAGAAGGAGAGGGCTAGCGCCGGGGCCCTGTGGCGCAGGGAGGTAGAAGAAGGGTTTCCAATGAGCGACCATTTATCTCCCGGTGCATCCGCCGACGTTTTTCTTCGCCAGTGTATCGATTTTAGGTTTAGGCCATTACACCCGCCATAGCTTTTTTCCTCCCCCCTCCCCCCTCTCTCTCTCACACGCGGGCGCGCGCACGCACACACACACACACACACACGCGCGCGCGCGCGCGCGCGCGCGCTGTGTGTGTGTGTGTGTGTGTGTGTGTGTGTGTGTGTGTGTGTGTGTGTGTGTGTGTGTGTGTGTGTGTGTGTGTGTGTGTGTGTGTGTGTGTGTGTGTGTGTGTGTGTGTGTGTGTGTGTGTGTGTGTGTGTGTGTGTGTGTGTGTGTGTGTGTGTGTGTGTGTGTGTGTGTGTGTGTGTGTGTGTGTGTGTGTGTGTCTTGATGTCTGCATCTCTTCGTCTCTCTCGTTCGTTCGTCGGTACACCCTCGAGCGCGTACCACGGTATGTGGCTACAGCTCTCGGTGCATGGGTCTAGCTGCGAGCACCCCCACCCACCTTTCTCTTTTCCCCCGGTGCCTCTCTGCCCCCCTCCCCGGTCGTCGCACGTCAGTCTACCGTACCCCGGTAGGATGGTATACATACATACTAGTATACTATAGTGCATAGTTGGATCTCCCCACGTGTATATAGATTGTCCTATGTGCTTTGGCAATGGTTGCATCTGCACTCGAAAAAAAAAAAAATTATAAAAAAATCGATACATGAAAACCTTTTCCTCCTCGCTGTGTGTCGAAGGAAAGAAACGGAAAAGAGGAAAATGTTCATTCCCTTATCGTCTATTCCGATATCCCAACTACGCTGGAGGCGTCAAAGTTTTTTTTTTTTTTTTTTTGCAAATTTTGTTAAATTTTCTTTTTTTTTCGATTTTCTTTCGTTACTTGTATGGCAAAGTGGAAATAGTATATTGTGCAACAAGGGTCGAAAGTTGGCGATTGCGACGAGTGTGAAGTTTGCGGCCCGCGCGAAGCGAGGGCTGCAATCACATGCGTCGCAATCGCCAATTCGACCCTCGTTCCACATCATACTTTTTGTCACAAGTGCATGAATCTGCGGCAGTTGGAATGGCAGTCGCGCGAGACGAATACTGAAAAGTGAGCTTATGTCTCCAGGGTGGAAAAAGTCGAAAGAAAACTCCCAAGGGACGAAAGTGAAGTAAATGCGAACTGCGCATGCGCGACTCCAAATCCCAAGGGACGAAAGTGAACGGAATGCGAATTACGCATGCGCGACTCTGTCATTTCACCACAGGTTCACGATTGGCATGCAATAGGCCACTTTCGGCTCGCAAGACTGCCATGTAAAGTGCCGCGATTCATGCACGAGTGACAAAAAAGTATTTTTTTTTAATTCGCTGGATATAAGCCGCGAGTGTAGATCGGATCGGGAAGGGAACCTCGCTGGCTCATCGGCGGTGTCTCACGGGCGAGAAGTCACCTTTAGCAACGTCCCCTTGCTGCCTCCACTTACTTTCGTCTTTTCTTTCTGGCTGTATTATATTATATTATATTTCTGGATGTATAGGCGTTTTATACCTAATGTCTGTATCAGGATCCGCGACGAGCAAGAGTCCGAGGAGTTCTCGGGCTGTCAACGTTCACCAATAAATCCTCAAGCTCGTAATTACCCGCATCACTGGACTTTCCACCTCGCGCGTTCTCATTGCAAATGTCGTCATGAGTTTCGACGATAGAGTTCGGTGAAAAGATTTTCCCGGATAGAATCAGAAATTCGATATTTCATTACAATTTTATTTTTCGTCCTAAATTTGCTTTATCCGTCGGTAAATTTTATTTTTCTCATGACGATTTTAGCGACTGTTTTAGAACCAATATTTACTGGTGTTTCGTTAATTATGTCTGGAATTTTTGAAACATTATTGTGGTCCATACAATGTCCCGTTTGGGGATTCATCTGGTTTCTTTATTAGAAATAATTTTTATAGAATTAAGTACTTATCATTTCATTTTCTTAAAACAAATCATTATATTTATTTAATACAAAAACTTATTCATTTTTGTACCAAAGGAATTTCTTGTTATCCGGCTCGTCCGTGGGGACGCGTCATAGATATTGCAGCGAGTTTCCATGTGGCACACCCACGGTACGGAAAGCGCGAGTGTGGATACCTCTGATGAATGTTCGATTCGCCGCGTTGGCAAATTATCATTTGACAGGTAGGTCGTATAGGAAGACCGGATGGTTGGGGATCGCGAGTTTGCGGGGCAGGTGGTAACGCATCAAGTCCCACGCGACACCCTGAACGTTGAAACTTTGGCATTCGCCCAGCAACCCGCACCTCTGTCGCCATCATCGGGCTCTCCCCCTTCTCTATCTCTCGAGGGTCGTGGGAATTGATCTCCGTGGGGGTGAGCCATGGCAGCCAAAGTGAAATTGATTTTATCACTTCAAAATAACCTCTTACGAAAAATTCTACCTGATGTCAGCCCAAAATAACATTTAATCAGAAAAACCGATTTTTTTTTTTTTTAACATCGCTCAAATAAATTATTTTATGAAGCATAAAAATGAAAAAAAGAAATGAAAAAAGATATTCAAAATTTGCCGTTCGGCCGTCAATTCTCCAGGCCGCAATCGGGCGGCCTACCCGCATCACTAATGTCCGAAGGAATATTCATTATTCCATGCGCGGCAACGCCGGACCACGCGGAAATATAGTTGAAACCGGCATCGCACGGCTTGTAGATATATATATCCGTTTATATATAGGGGAGAGCGGGGCAAAATGGGGCAACGGGGCAAAACGGGGTTTTTGGGCAAAACTAAATTTTCCAATCATTTTTGGATCGGACAAGGTGGCAAAACGGGGCAGAAAAGCCTGATGCATCGATGGGGCGAATTCGGGCATCCAAAAATTATTGGGAAATGACGTTTTGCCCCATGCCCCGTTTTGCCCCGCTGCCCCATTTTGCCCCGCTCTACCCTACCTACGTATATTTTCTCCAGGTTCGTACCTCTCCGGTTCTCGGCGAGTGGTATGATAAAAACGAGACCCGGAGAGAAGCCAGAAATGCCCGCGAAACGAAATAGCGGAATGGCAAGAGGCGGAATAAAAATTTGCGGTTAGTGCGCATGCGCGCGCGAGCTCTCGCGCTACGATTAATCCGATAAGAATATCCTTCGTTATACTCCCGTGAACGTCCAAATTAATGTGCGGCTCGGGAGATATGACGGCACGGGATAGTGTGGATAAGAGCGAGCGCGAAATTACGTGAGAAAACGAGGGACGTAACGAGAGAAGAGACGGTGCGAGAGAGGAGGCGGAGTGCGGTACTTCGGATTCGTTCGCGAAACCGGGCCGGTGGGCGCCGGAGGGAAACGTGCGGCGGCACGGCGGAAGGGGGGTGGGGCCGACTCGCGGGGATAAAAGGTTATCGATTAAGTTTTAAATCCTGCGCAAATTCCTCTGACCGTCACATCGACGTTCGCCGATCGAAAAGCTGAATTCGCTTTACCAACTTCGATTGTTTCCAATTTCCTACACGAATTTACCGTCAACCTGTCAATATCCGGAGCGCTGCCGCGAACAAACTGTTTTTTTTTAACCCTGGAGCTTAAGCAAATCTTATGTAAAATCCGGCAACGGACCAATCGGCTTCGGGGATTCCAGATGTTCAATGTCAACGGTGTTAACTGACGTTAACTGAATATTCTAATTCAATTTTATTTAACTAGATATTAATCGAGCCCGCAAGTCGCGTAATTGTATAAACCGAAAACTTTTGCCTAAACTATCTCAGCTCCAACTTCCATTCTGAATCCAGCACACTCGTGAAAAAAAAGCATAAGGATTATTTAAAGAAATGGGGAAATCGTGCGCGTATATAGCTCATGTATTTAAGGAGCACGGACCACCAGAACACCGCGGGCATGTGTGCCCGCTTTGCGGATCTCCGTGTTCGTGTTATGTTAATTTTATAATTTTTTTTCCTCTTCATTCATTACCCGGCTAATAGATGCAAATTAATTTTATTTATAGCGATAAGAATTAGCGGATATCATTAATAGGTCCCCCCCCCCCCCCGGAGTTACGCGTGTATCTCGCATACTGTATATTTGCTTCTATTTCGTTCGCGATTTCCATCGCCCGTTTGATAGAGAGCGACCGGAACGAGTCGGTTACATAGCTTGACGCAAATCGGACAGATATCACCGTGAAATGTGGAGGGAACAAAACAAGACGAAAAAAAAGATAAAAAGGAGGCTGCGAGATACGCATATCTGTACACAGAGCTACGTATAATACCGGGGCGGTATGCAGGTGTATAGTGTGGAGGCAAGGTCGTAACAGTGCCATTCACGCAATGCACTCGGGCGTGTCGCGGCGAGGGCGGGAAGGTGAAACGCGGGTTATAACCCATAGGAGTGTGTATGGTTAGGGAGGCGGGGAGAGCTGGACGAGTGAGCGAATTAAACAAAGTATGTAGGTATACAAGCCGGACTTCCGATACAGCAGTATCTACCGGCCATACGTACACTGTGTTCAAAATGTTCACCGGGCACTAGTAGTGCGAATCGAGTGCAAAGAGACGCTCGTGCCATGTTGATTAACCACAGTGGACTTTGACCCTTCCGGGACTCATTTTCATCGACCTCGTCCCCCCCCCCCTCCATCTCCACCCGTCTTCACTACCCGTCGTTCGAACGCGGCCTTAATCAAATTCGTTCCTCAAGATTTATCGGAAACCATTTCAAAAAATAATAAAATATGTAACAAGTATATCGTAGCTGGTACAATCGGGGACTTTCAGCATATCGGAGAAAAATGGACGACATTATCGACTGTCCGTTTAAGTTGCACAGTCCCCGACAGATCAGTGGGGTACACCTTCGTTTATGTGATATTCGAGTGTGGTTTATTTTCAACCGAGCTCGTTATCATTTTTATCCTTCAAATTTCGTTACCTCAGATTTCGTGACAGAAACGTCTTGAGCCGGTTTAAATTTTATCGCGGCAGACGAATTTGTATCAAAGCGGCGACCATTTTGTTTTTTGTATTGTTTTAACCTAAATTGTCTTCAGGAGTGCCGTGCGATTAACTGAATTTGAGACGTTTGAGTGCAAAGTTATGAAAAAAAAAGTGTATACAGTGTCGACATGCGTGTATCGCAAACTCGAAGTTTTACCGAAGGGCTTAAGGAAGTCTCTTTTCTAAGGGGTGCGATATTCGCTGGTAAAGTATTTGAGAGGCCTACCCTAAACGTCGTCGCGCCTTTGACTCCGCAATAACTAACCTAACCCAAGCGATCGGGCCTTGACTCTCCGGACAACATAACCCTAAAAGAGACGGACGAAAGGAAAGGCGATGAAGATCCGAGGGAGCTCTCGAGATGGGTGAGAAAGAGGGTAAGAGAGCGAGGTTATGATTTTCCGAGGTAGGGATGAAATTCCGCCAAAGTGAACTCGGAAATTATATACCACAGCTCCTCAGCGACTCCCCCCCCCTCCCCCTCTTTCCAACTTCGACGGTGTCCCTTCTTCTCCCGATTCTCTCGCTCCCTTCCTCTCTGGCGTCTCTCGCGCCTCTCGCGCCTCTTGATCTAAGACGGTACGTGTAAACCTCGTTCGCTTCATCGACATCGTCCAGAATTTCCGATCAGTAGCGAGAGCGAGTCGACGTTAGGCAGCAGAACAAAAAATGCCCGGAAGTTCGTGAAAGATTACAGGTGCCTCGAATGTACATGACTCTCCGTCTGCCTATCGTATGTGTGTGTGTGCGTGTTTTTTTAAACTCTTTCCCCCCATCTCTCTATTGTGATTCCCCGCTGCTGCCTCTCTCGTTCCATCCGACGTTACCACCCGTCCTTTTTTCGCCCTCCTCGCCCTCTCTTTCGCTCTCTTTCATTCGTTCTCTATTTCTTTCTTTATTTTCTCTCGCATACATACACACGTACATGTACACGCGCACACATACAATTTTTTTTTATATACGAGTGATATTGATTTGGGAGAGGCTTCGTACTCGTGGCACGAGCGTACCATGTGACTCTCGTGCGCTGCTGGTTGGATAGAAAGAGAGAAGTCGCACGATCCGCCGTCGGCGTCGCGCAAACGATGCATCTGCGCGTACGGTGCGCGCATATCCCCCCACCCCTGTTCCTCCCCGTCCGTCCCAAGTCCCGAAAGAACGAGTGAGAAAGTCGTACGGTGGATTTTGGACGCATACACGACCAGAGAGAACGAAATAGACTCAGAGTCGAGGCGCGCTGGGAAAATCCCTCTCCGCCGGGCGGGAGAGTATTGGTGACCCACCATTAATGCCCTCCGCAATCCGTTCCCGTAGCGGCTCCAGCAGCGCCACCGATGTACCTCGGCCGAACCCTCCCCCACCCCTGTCCCTTCAGTCTGCCCCGCGCCATTCCAACGTCGTGTTTCGCCTCTACATTCGGGTTCTCTTCGTCGTATGCCTCCCCTACCGCCATCTATACGTCGAACCAGAGTCGGAGCGCCTAAAGTCTACGCAAGCCGCGACGCGGACTCAGTGTCTCTTTCTCGCAGCTCTCCCGTTCCCCGTGTCGATCGAGCTATATAGTCGGAGTGTGGTTTTTTTTTTTTTTTTTTTTTTTTTTTTAACATAAATATCGCAATCCTTCGACGGCAGTCTCCTGCTCTCTTCAACCCTGGACTGCAGCTCTCTCCGCATCATCGCCACGAGTCTGCCCAGCAGTATCGAGAAGAAGCGACAGTGCAACTTATACATACAGTACGAAGGATAGAACGAGAGGGTAACATTTTACACGTACACGTTGAATCTCACACACACACACACACACACACACACACACACACACGCGCGCGCGCGCGCGCGCGCGCGCGCGCGCACCAGACGCACACTCACTCACTCACACTCTGTCTATCTATATCTATCTTTGACTCCCCTCGCTCGCCTCTTTCGACAGTCCAGTTTTCTCCGAGCCGTAGTGGAGGGGATGAGAGAGCACGATAACCGAAGAACCTCTCGCGACTCCCACTTTCTTCGTTCCTTTTCTCGCTCTCGCGCTCTCTCACCCAGTCCCTCTATATATCTCAAACACAACTGGGAACGCGCGATTTTTTTTCGCCTGACACGCCAGAGGCCTCTCACAGGTTCGTAACAGCTACGCGCTCGGAATCTCTCTCGCGGCCCCGACTTTGCTTCCCACTCCGCAGGATTCACGCTTCTGTCCTCCTCTCGCTCTCCCTTTTTTCTCTTACTTTTTTTTGCTCTTCCACTCCGCGTCTCTCCTTCCTCCGCGTACACACAGAGAGAGCCACATACATACTGCGGTGGCTCTCGCAACGACGCCGTTGCCTGCACCTTTCCCCGCCTGTCCCTGGTCTGTCGCGTTCTCCAGTATCTCTCTCGACCCCTCGTCGCCCGGCCCTATATATCCCTACTCTTCCATACCCGTTTTAGGTGTGTGTGTGTGTGTGTGTGTGTGTGTGTGTGTGTGTGTGTGTGTGTGTGTGTGTGTGTGTGTGTGTGTGTGTGTGTGTGTGTGTCTCCGTCCAACCCGTAGGTAAAACACGCAGCCATGCGGCGTCGGTGTACACGAAGAGCTACGGATAACGGCTCCCCACTCTCCCCGACCCGAGCGCCGCCGACTTGTGTGTCCCGAAGCTCCCCCCAACCCTCCGCTATGCAGTCCAGAATATCCATCCCTCCCCACTCCTCGTGTGTGCTGTGCGGTGCGGTGTGGTGCGGTGTGGCGGTGGCGGCGCCGACGACGACGACGTTGACGGCGGCTAGTGCCCGCGAGAGCGCGTCGAATGCCGGCTACGACGGAAGTGTGGCAACGCCGCGTGGCGAGCGTCTCGGTCTTGGCCGAGAGTTACTCGGGGGGGCCCCAGCCGAGTCTACCGAGTTTGTCTACCGGCGCGGGTACCAAAAGAGCGCGGAGAGAGAACTAGTGAGCCCGTCACACGAGTAAGATAAGTGAGCTCGCCCGCTGGGTTTCGTACCACGATCGGAGTTTTGTGTGTCTTTCGTCGTCGTCGTACTTTGAAGTCGACGCGAGGGTTACTACGGAGAAAAACCCCGGGAACGACAGAACAACAAGAAACAAAGAGAAAAAAATAAAGTTCTATTCGGTGTTAAAAGGAGAAGCTTTTGTTTCTCTCTTTTGTTAAAATAATAATAATTTAATTAAAAATTAAAAACGGTCAAATGCAGTGGCGACGTGTCGGTCGCCGCTCAACGTGAACCGGCTGATAGAGCGAGACGGTGACCGAGAGATTCGTCGTCGTCGTCGTCGTCGTCGACGTCGACGCCGCCACCAACGTCGCCTCCTTCTCCGTCTCCTACACCCACCCTACCCCACCCCCGCCCGTGCTACCGCATTGCCCGCGCGCGCGAGACACGCACGCACGCAACGCAACAAACGCACGTTCCATCGGCGTGGACGAACGCGCTCGCGCGCGCGCTCTCTCTCTCTCTCTCACTCTCACTCTCACTCTCTCTCACTCTCTCTCTCTCTCTGTCTCTCGCTTTCTCGGATGCTCTCTTTTGCTCTCTCTCACACTCGCATCCATTTGACCGATGGTTCTCTTTTTGAAACAAACAAAAATATATATCGATCGGTTTACAAATCAAAAAACGACAAATATATATATATATGTATATATATATAAAAATGACTAACAGTCCGTTGCGGAGTTCCAGTTGTACTTTTAATACACGGTGAAAAAAACAGTTCTTTGACACTCGAGAGGAAGAAGCACAGACAAGGTGAACAAGTAGTTTAAAACGAAAAAAAAAATAATCAAACTAAACTTAAAAAAAAAAACAACAGTTAAATAAAAAAAATTTTAAACACACATACCCACAAGGAAAAAGATAATAATAAACCGGTGTTAAATGGCGCTCTCAGCAAAGAATCAGTCAACGAATTACGTGAACCTGTATTATTCGATCGTCCAGCGAGCGGCGACACACTATTTTAAGGAATATTACAGTTCCGGTGAGTACACATTATTATCAACTACTCTTCCCCTTTTGCCCCCCCCCCCCCCCGGACTTACGTCGTAGTTTTATTGCGCGATCCAATTGCACCGATAACCCTATCTCAGTTGTCGAGAGACTCTAGATGCAGAAAAAAAAACGACAATGCAAACAAACAAATTCTTATTCAAAAGATAAAAATATACTAGATGGTGAAGAAATGATACACGGTCGTTCTCTTCTCAAATCGCGTGGCATTCGTGGCGGAAAATAATAATATCAAATAACGCGTTTTCGAATACCGGTATCGTATGAAATCGTCTCGATATATGTATATATATATTCATCACTCGGTGCGGAAATGGCCACTTTTCCGCCCGCTTTGCGTGCGTAAAACCGCCATTTTCGCACCTTGTGATGAAACATTTCGTACATCCCTCGTGCGAAACACTTTTTCTAACTCGTGTGATTACAGCACTCGCCTTCGGCTCGTGCTACAAACTCACACTCGTTAGAAAAACGTTTTTCGCCCTCGTGGAGTAATGTACTATTTTGCATCACATCCTCATATTTTATCTTCGATTTCTTTTCGAAACAAAAACGTTAGTCGCATAAAATAATAATAATAATAATAATAATAATAATAATAATAATAATAATAATAATAATCCAGCGTTGTTTATTCCATATCTCGGACGGTTTTAACTACCGGCCGGTGCGAATAAGAGTGAGTCGTGTCCGAATTCTTCCCCGGCCGGTGTTCCTGCGGCGTGTTAAGCTGCTCGCACACAAAACTACGTACGGAACACAACAGGCCGTGCCATATCCACATACAGCCGTGATTGGCTGATGCTCGCGTATTGGTGTCCGATCTGATCCGATCGACTCGTCTGTATGACGAAAAATGGCAAACGTTGTTTTATGCACATAATAAACTAATCTATCTATCTATCTATGTGCGAGCACCTTACGTGTGTCAGCCCGAGCGATTAACTGCGCTCCCATGGATACTCAAGCTTTCTCGTCGGGCAATCGGTAGTCAGCGATAGGTCGCGAGATTGTTTTCGTTCCGTGAGTCACTGAAACTTATCGTTCCGAAAAATCGTCTACCCCGGTTCGTTCCCCGGTTTGCCATTTCGCGGGACTTCGACGCGCGAAGTATCCTCGCATTTCGTTACTCTCTATTTCGGCAATTCTTTTTCTGTCTGTTTAATTTTTTTTCCTCCTTATCTCGGATACACGTACAAATTCGTTTATCGTTCGGACGATAGTGACGAAAGTTTCGGTTGTGTTTGTCTATCGGGAATCGGCGTCGTCCGCCGGTCACTAGGCTGGCAATCTGTGTCCTGCCCCCTCGGCATTAACTCAACTCGTTTATTGATAGGGTAAAGAAAATAGAAGAAATAAAATAAATTTGCAAAATTCAAGGTGCGCGAGCGAGTGAAAACGTCGTACCAGTCTTGGACTTTCCCAGCAAAAGTCGTTGCGGAATTATTCAAGATAAAAAAGATTCGTGCATCCGAGATTATCGCGCGTTTCCGTTTGCGAAACTTCTCTACACACGAGCGCGTCAACTCGATCTCTCTTGCCAGTCTCATTGAGCAGAACAGTAATAACAAACAACGAAGAAAAAAAAAAAGCTCTGCTACAAGTGCGTATATAAAAGTTTGCCAGTGATCCTTGCAGATAGTGCTTGCGAAGCGTCGACAACTGTCGCCGCGAGCGCGTGTCGGGGGCTGTACGAGTTTTTAGCGTCGTAGCGTGATAGTGGGTCAGCGGTCAGCGCGTTATATTCAGCAGGCTCGGATTAATCGTTCCCTTGCCACGGGAGTTGCGAGAGATTAAACAATCTCCGTGTTAACGATCAAAATAGATTAATTTCACAGATTTTCTGTTTTACTCTCAATAAATCAATCTCGATACTCGATACAAAAAAAATCTTATGTCGGGGAAGCCGGGGCAAAACGGGGACATGGGGCATAATGGGGACATGTACCCCGTTTTGCCTCAGATGGTTTTTTTTTAATATCCTTTAAAAGCCAGTGTCAATACAATTTTGGTGTGAAAAACAATGGATCTATGCTGTCGGTATCATTGTACCAGGTTTTATTGCTTAGCGTCCCCGTTTTGCCCCGGTTTCCCCTATATCCAGACTAACAAGGGGGAGCAAAAGAAAAGTACATAATTAACAAATAATAATTTTTCCGTATCGATGTAAATCAAATAATTCGATTGAAAATTTTATGTTCTGTATCGAACGCAAGTTTAATCGATAATAAAAATTTGCACAAACAATACGACATTAATTCAAAGTACAAAATTGTGGAGACGTTATTTTAGTTTTCGGCCGAACAATCGCGTGGATAAAATACGTGCAGAGTTAAACACTTTTAGTGTGAAAAGTTTTCTAAACTCTGGATCCCGTCGAGTTTAAAGTTACCCGCAAAAGTTACCGAGCATTTAAGATTGGGTAGTGGAAATTAACAAGGCCTAGAGTACCGAGCAGCCTTGAGACGGCGCTGGTGCGCACAGCCGCGGGTATAGTTATTGCCCGCGATGATTATCGCAAGTAGACGAGTTTCTCTGCTCGGTGAGCTCTCTCGCCGATCGTAAACCTTTCTCGCTCTCGCTCTCGCTCTCTCGGTCTTCCCTCGGCAGCCACACCACGTGGGTCGTTACTACCGTCATTTTTTTCCCACTCATCGACGTCTCGCGATGCAACACCCACACACGGCGCGCGGAGCGGCATCATTCAGAGCCGTTGAGCGCTCGCGCTTCTTATATACTCGCTTAGACGTTTTCTCATTCCAAGCCTGCCTCTGTTCTCGAGTGACTCGGAGTTTCTGGACCCCGTATTTAAATCCACACGACCATTTGAAAACTCTGTCTCAAAAAAACTTCCTCAAAAAGAATTTCTCCAACCGACCGAAACTCGGTGACAGATCGCGGATCGAAACATAAAAATAACGATGTTCCCGAAGTTAGTTCGAATAAAGATTATCGTGACGTCGGGACTAAAGTCTGAACCTAAAGAGCTACAATAGCCACTAATTTAATAAATTCATATTACCTAACTTTTAATTATTTTCTTTATAATAATAAATTTAAAACACTTTTTGTTAACATTATTGTTCGACAATGATAATCGAAACAGCCTCACCGATACAGCAGTGAAAATCAGTTACGCGAAAGTCGACGATTAGTCGTTGGAAAAAAAAAAAAAGAAAATGGTGTCCGCGAAACGAACCGAAAAAGCTTGAGCGACGGGACGATAATTAGAATATTGCGACAGGCTCGGTGTGACGTAAAATTTCGTACCCGGGAGTTCAATAATTCATCGCGTGGCTCGCGTTGTATCTCGGGAAGGTGGGGGGGCGGGGGGGGGGGGGGGGGGGTGGCGAATGAACTTACGTGCGTATAGCGTTACGGCGAAGTCGAGAACCTGCGACGGACGCTCCGAGCGAGCAGAGTCGAGCGACTATCTAACGACTCTTCAGATAAAGAAATTCTACGAAGGGGAATTCGAGAGGAGGCGAACGCGTTCCAACGAAGATTGTGCACACATCACGGGGGCTCTGTATAGTTTGCTCCGCTCGCTAGTACCCGACGACTGGTCATTGTACGTCGCGTTCACTCTATAGTTAGAACGGTAGAAAATACGCTTCGGAGAGTAGTGCTGTTGTGCTGCGGGCGGCTTTGCGGGGTTCTGACGCGGGCATCGAGAGAGAGAGAGAGAGAGAGAGAGAGAGAGAGAGAGAGAGAGAGAGAGAGAGAGAGAGAGAGAGAGAGAGAGAGAGAGAAAGAGAGAGAGAGAGAGAGAGAGAGAGAGAGAGAGAGAGAGAGAGAGAGAGAGAGAGAGAGAGAGAGAGAGAGAGAGAGAGAGAGAGAGAGAGAGAGAGAGAGTGAGAGTGAGAGAGAGAGAGAGCGCCTCCGCAGACGAGTTTTCTTCTCGTCATCTTCGCGTCGTGTCGGGCGGCGGTTTATTGCCTCACAACAGCGCTCACGAGCATCTATCCCGTTACCCCGGTAACTTACCATCCGGCAAAGCATAAAAATATATATATGCCGTGTGTACAACGCTCGCGCCGTATGCAGTGTCGTCGGCGTTATAGGTTATATATATTTATAGACACAAGGAGAGTCACGCGACGTTGACAAGAAATTCTGTTACAGAATACGATACAATTATGAGACGGGGAAGGACAGGAGAAAATTCATGAAAAGAAAAAAAAATCGGAGAAAAACGATGAATTTTATTCGGAGATGAGTTAAGGTGAAATGATTTTTTGCTGAGGCTGAAAAAAAAAATATATAAAAGTTATTTCCGATAGACTGTAGGGAAACATTAATATCGGTGAAATGTCGTCAAAGTCCGACTATCCGTTCGAGGAATATCGAGAGTAACGAATAATTATCCTTGGGACCATTTTTTAATATATAATATAAGAAACATTCCATCAATATCTTGATAATTGATATCATCGTCGATGCAGAATAAACTTATTAATTCTCTGATCCCGCAGTTGGGTCAGTCCGGCTATATTTACGTTACCCGTATGAACTATCTCCACCGGTGAATTAATTTTCCATTTATTACGCTCTACACGGGTACCGATGAAAATCTTACAATGTTTTTTCCCTTCCCTCCCCCGATCTGAAACCCAACGTAGCGTCGTGTCACGTGGCTCCAAGGCGCACGTATTCCAAGGCGCATGCAGCGTGGTGGTTAAAAGGGGGACTCGTAATGAGCGAATTAATTGAGACGCGCGACAGAAGCCGCGAATCTACGATTCAATCGTCGAAGACGTTGCCACGCGGTGCAAAAGAGCGTGAATGCCCGAGGAATAGGGAAGCCATGCGATAGAGAACGAGCCGAGTGTGGATCCAGTCTGCGGAATCTTGTAACTGCTTCGTGTAGTCTGCGGTGACGACGACGACGAGCGGTGCGGAGGGGAACAGTCATGGAGTCGGACCGGTCGGACGGGGAGTGGGGGGAGCCACTTACGATTAGGGCAGCGCGCGCGCCATAGACCGCAGCTGACTCGCCGGGAAAGGCCACGTCGAGCACGAATATTCTCCTGCTTCTCTCTCCCAAACGAGAAGCCCCTTTCTATCTTTCTCCCGTGTTATATACCCTTCGAATGATTCTCTTCGTTCCATATATCCCTCCGTCTCCTCGCGAATTCGTTTGGAATTCTACGAGCACAGCTCTCGAGCGCGGGAGGGGAAGTGGGATTCCCTTAGACTCCATGAAACTTTGCTCGCGAAGGTGAACGGCTGAACCGCCGCGCCGGTGATGTAGCTACTTAGAAAGTACCCGGTGCTCTCTTCCTCTTCGAGTACACGTTCCGTATATATACACGTACCGGGTATTCGCCAATGAGAATCCAGCAATAAAATCCGAGCGCGACAAGTCTCGCCGAGAAGAGTAGACTTCGAGGGGGCCGAGAGATTAACACAAATTGGAATTATTTATTTGCAAGACAGTTTTATTTTTCAACCTGTTTTTTTTTAATATTTCATTTACTTCTGGCAAGTACAAGCTATAATGGAATAACGGTTAGAGTGAAAACAGTAAGAGTAATTGAAAAAAATTGTAATTTAAAAATAAAATAAATTAGGGGCCGAATAGGGAATCGTATACTTGAGGTTCGTTTCATACTTGATTTTAAAATGAATTTAGTGTTATTATAGGTTATGATTAGAAAATCTTTCGATCGTAAGATATTAATCAAAATATAAAACAATTTACATTCGAACTTACGTTCACATGTACGACTCGTTACTCGGCCTGATGGTTTGGTATATAATTCATTTATTATTTTTAAATAAGAGCTGCTAGTTAATTGATGATCGAGGATGACTGCGGTATTTATTTTAGTTTCGAGATAATGTGTCTGTACGGTACAGATCCCTTCCCCCCCCCCCCCCTCCGCAAGTCCGAAGCATATGAGACGCATGAGAATGTGGAACGTGAAATGACGTATAATGATGCGTGTCTGACAGGTTTGGGAGATCCGGGCCTCGGGAAATTCCTGAGGCCTCAAATTCACTCGATGCTCGAGCGAGAAAGGACTCCAGCAATAGCCGAGACGAGAGGACACGAATGAACGAAGCGTTGTGCACCGCTCGGGAGGGTAGCCGGAGCTCTCGTCGGCATGTAGAGACTGCGTGAATGAAATTTTGTGGGATTCGAGGAGAGCCAGCTCTCCGGGGCTCAGGTACTTACAGGCCGGAATTATCATGCACTTTTATGTCCATCAATATCTCGGGCTACCTTGCCGGAAGCGATGCAATTTTCACTCGTCACGATTTATATTAAACGAGCTCTTTAATATTTAAAGTGTCACTTTTTTAAGTTTCGCATCCTCGAAAAATCGCGGCCCATCAATATTACAGTAAATTAAACTTTTGTCAATAAAATTGGCTCCGGAAAATTAAAGAGAGAACCATCAATTTGAGGAGAATAAAACTAGTCAGTAAAAATTGTTTTTTCAACTCGCAATTTATCAAACATTTAAGAGGGAAAAAATAATAATAAACAATAAATCGCAGAAAAAAGTCACAAAATAATAATAACAACAACAAGCTAACAATTTATCGAAGATTTGAAGAACCGAAAACAATTAATTAGTTCCCGCAGTTTATGATTTTTAAGTAAAAATAATACACTCGATATTTTAGTGTGAAGTAAATTTTTAAAAAAATTTCAAACTAGGGTAAATAGGAGTACTCTTTATTGAGTTTTTCTTCGGTCCCCTCAATTTGTTAAACCGGTCGTAACGCAATGGAAATGTGAAATAAACTCGGACCGTATGGTTCTGAATTTATTTTTCCTCTGCCTTTATTTAACACCCCGAAGTATTTCTAAAAAAAAAAAAACCGTAAAAATCAAGGTTCTTGTCCCGTGATGTCACGTATCGGAGTCCCAGGATCAACTGGGTTATCCGGTGAAGCAATTTTATTTCTTCCTCGGAAAAAAAAAATGCTCGCTCTGAGACTTCTTTTTTTTTCGTTCTCCGGCCGATAGACAACTTTTTTTCCAGTTCGTTCTTTGCAATCCCGTCGCCAGCTACGAACAAAAAAGCGATCTTTCTCCTCCTCGCTCCGTACATCAGTTATATATATATATATATATATATATATATATATATATATATATAAGCGTATTACGAATTCATCGTTATTTTTACTGGGGGATACGAGATCGTAACCTTAATGGGACTAGTTTCTGTCCCCGATCTCGTCATTTTCTTCGCGGTCCCGTGTCGTGAGGTATTCGCCTGTAGTTCACGAGACGTTCCTGTAGCAGAGAATACTATAATAACACCGGCGCGGCGTACGGCGGTCCGGTTTGACCTGTTGTGCGTTGTCTGGCTGTTGTGCGCACTCGCCTGGCGCGTCGTTCTCGGTGCGATTGTTTTTTGTTTCCCGGCCAGCGGAAGACCAACCGCCGGAGACTCAACGAGGCTGCGGCTCGGTGTGAGTAAGGTCAGGAATTCGATGTTATCAATGTGCAGTCGTAAACAAACGACGAATCATTCTCTTTCTCTGCGTTCCATGTCGTACTTCATTCAACGCACTTTTATCCCTCTGTCGACAACCGCACGCTTTTTCGTCATCGGAAATCAGTGGAAAGACGAGGAAACAGCAAAGTCCCTCGAGAATCGCAAGTACGCTCCCGTATCGTCCACGGAAAAATTGAAATTAAATTTTCATTTTTATAAAAAAAAAAACGTGAGGTTGTTGCGTTTGAGGAAATACATCGATGGCGGTGTAATGAAAGTGTTCTTAAAAATTGTAAATACTCTCCACATTATCTGCCGATTAAATTAATATTAGCAAAGGGGGTTGGATGATAGAGGGAACTGGTTCTTACATAATTAACGCTTCGTCGAATATTCATCGATTGCTAATTGGTTTGCGGAAATATTGATGTATTTTTTTCGTAGCTTCCGGACTACATCTGGGCGTGGGCGTTGTTATAATTCAGCTTCATCGGATTTGGTCCCGGTACTTCCACATAATCTCATCAGGAGTAATGATTTTTTAAAAATTCCTCCCATCAAACAATGCTTGATAAGTAGAACATCGACAAAGCGGCGACGTATCAACATCGACTACGTGAAAACTAATAATATTGGTGAACTATCATAATTCTCGACAGGGAAAAAGAAAAAAAGAAAAACTTTGTTCGCCAGGGGGCAGAGTCGAATGCAGCAGTCGCATCGCGAATCCGTAAGGGTGGTCGGACTTTTAAGTTGCGTCGGCGTACGAGGACTCCTTTATAGCTTTCAATCGATCCGCACCCTCCCGTACAGCGGGTTACGTACGTATGGTACGTCGAGCAGTAGGTGCAACCCCTCGCGAACTACACTACAATTTTTTCTCTCTTTTTTTGGGAGTAAAACGATCAAAGTTTATCAAAAAATAAACAAAACATTTTTTTATGTTTTCAAGTCCAAACGAGTAATTATATCCAGCGGTCGTATGAACGGTCGTTTCAGCACAATTACCATTCGCAAACTTCGTCCTCGAACATACGTTTCAAACTTCCGAATATAATGGCGAATAATTCAGAACGATTGGACACTTTTTTGTCCGGGTCTGTTACAAATGTGCATTCTCCCCCCCCCCC